>VDFB02269323.1:0-24251 GCA_007258455.2 Sequoia sempervirens | reverse complement strand
TTTTGAAATTTTTTATGATTTTTTGATGAGTTTCTAATGATTTCCAAATTTTATAATGTTGCGACGATTTATCTCTCGAAAAATAATACTAAACCTGCCACTTCGATTAATTGATTAATTGATGTCTTGGAAAAATAAAATAAATACCACTTAATTCCCCTTTAATTACCCTTCAATTACCACCTTAAAAGGTAAAAAGATGTGAAGAGAGCTCATCTGCTTCATTTGCATTTTGGAGATTGAGTTGATTGAGCATTTGGAGCAAAATGGTAATCATGTTCCAAACCCACCAATTCGAGTGAGTTTGACGTCACAACCGCTCGACTGCATATGGACCTTCGATACGTACCCCGAGAAACCTCTTTGTGAAATTTGAATTAGTTTTTCCCACATTTTTGATGCTTTGAATTTTTCATTAGCATATTTAGTACATTTAGGGTTTGATATAATGCATAGGGTATGTTGTTTGATGCATCAGTGGTTGCTTTGATGATGAATGTTTTTTAGCACGGTGAGTATTTGTTGTAAGCATATGGTAGTGTAGCACATTTGGGTCATGAATTAGTGCATAGAGTTATTTTTCTAGCACATTCAATCATTTAGCACATAGAGATAACAGATTGGTGCATAAATGAAATATTTTAGTGCTTCTAGAGTTTCAGCGCATTTATGGTATGAAATAGTGCATAGATGAAATTTTGTAGCGCATTTCTATTTTAGCACATAGATGCCATGATGTGGTGCATTGATAGATTTTAGTGGTGCATTTGGGATTTTAGTGCATTAGGACCTGTTTTGTACATAGATGGAATTTTTCTAGCACATCCTAGTTTTCCAGCATAGAAGCATTTCAAGCTATCTACACAAATTGATAGAAATTTTGATTGTTCTCCTTGTTTTTATGATTGATGACTGCATCAGCCAATGTTCTGATGATGTTTTATGATTGATCTCATGATAGGTGAGAATCAATGATAGGATAGATGATGATTGACCTCATGATAGGTGAAGGTCAATGATAGGGGCTCAACGAGATTTGATCAAAATCTCATTAGAGCTGATTAGGTTGATTGATAGGTTGCTTGATAAACTATTGATTTGCGATATGTTATGATTATAGGAGGATTTTAGTATTCTTTAGTCTTGGGAGTGATTCCCAATGGCTTGGGACATGATTCCACTCTTGGTGTAGGCTTCCAGATTTTGGATTTGATTTACGTGATGTGGGTTGAATTCTTTGTCGATATGCCCGATATAGAATCAATAGGGACTTCTGACTTCACTTTGGCTAAGAAGGTAGCACCAAAGTAGCCACAACGCGGCCTCCATTTAGCCACTGGTGAGAGCCTCATTCCATAGGATGTATATCATATCTTGGGGATTCTTTGTTGGTGGTGAGCTAGTTGTTCTGATCGTCACACAAAGCGGGGGAGGATAGATGCGAGGAGGGATTTTCTAGGATGATGAGATTTGCGGGTATGAGATCCCATGGTGGGAGATGGTTGCATTATATCAGCCCTTACCATGTGTGCTAGATGGATTCATTGGAGGTTTTCTATGTCCCAATCATAGGTTGAAGGGACTTTCAGTTGGCTGGGGTCGGATACTTGAGAGCATGATTACATAGGGGATCAGATATTCCTGGGGATCTTGTATGTTAGCACAATTGTATCATGATTTGCATCATGTAGTTTATCTTGAAGCTTCCAATCTATCAATTGGGGTTACATTATTGCAGATTTGGGCATGGGAGCACATAGCTATTACGCGGCCTATTGCAAGATAGAGATCATCCTGTTGGGAGGCCCTATGTTTTTGGATATATAGGTCTAGTTGTCCAGCCCAAGCTAGGAAAATTAGAGTACTAGTGGCGAGTGTTGGATGATCTATAGACGGTTACATGGAGGCCATACTTGGATTGCGAGGATTGGCCAAATGGTGACATTGAGATGTCATATGTGTTCTCTTCGAGGTATCTGATAGGTTGAACACCATATGTGATTGAGAGATTCCTCGTTATGAGGGTGCTTTGGCAGTATAGCAGAGCTCAGGTTATGCCCTAAGGAGTGGCATTATATGCTTGGGGACAACAAGACATTCCAGAGTGGGGACCCTCCCTATCATATGATGCAGCCTGTTAGGAGTATTTTGGATTACAACCACAAATATGGGATTACCATGTAGAGATTTGTGATGCCTTGATGATAGGAAATTATGCATAGTATTTCTTTACACTTCCTTTCCTGAAGATATCCAGCCCAGAGGAGTGAGTACCAGCCTTGGATTATGATGAGAGGGCAACACCTCATGCACCTAGATGGAGGAGGGATGGAGGATATGGAGATGAGAAGGAGGGAAATTGCAGTGATGGAGGGGATGAAGGAGATGGGGGAGATGGGGGTGATGGAGGTGATGGAGATGGTGGAGATGAAGATGTAGGTGGAGGTGGACCAGTATTGGATGTGAGAGTGGCTCGGAGGAGGAGATCAACAGTGTGGGACCATGGAGTTGATTGCTTGCCCTCCCACTCGGCCTTGAGGCATAGATAGTTGCTTTCACAGGGCACAAGTGTAGACTTTACAAGAAAAACTATGGGACCATGTATAGATATAGGCACAGGGCATAAATAAGCCTCTCTATAGCTTGAGAGAGAGAGAGATACCTTGAGACAGAGATGTGAGCATGTAGAGACCTTAGTTGAGAGGTTACAATGGAGTTGTGATGGGACCACCATAGGGGACATCTTTGAGGGAGGTTTGGCATTCAGCTAGAGAGGTTGAGTATTACAGGGTGCGATATTATGAGGTAGTTCCTCCATAGCGGCATGCCCCTAGCTACGCACAGTCGGTTAGTGCCAGGTCAAGTCACAGTCATTCACGAATGATGAGCAGGGGTGTGACTGGGCCACCTCCCAAAGATCTAGGTGTAGGCCATCGAGGTGGTGTAGGAGGAGGAGTTGATGGGAGCCAATAATTATGCAGGGGAAGTAGCATAGTTCCTATGTTGACATTTGATGATTTATTGAGACTTGATGTATAATTTGATTCAGTCAGAGACATGATGATTATTCTACCATTTTGATGATGTACCTCTCCATGTTTTTACGATATCATTGTAGACTTGACATTTATTTTGAGATTATATATGAGATGCAACTGATGTTATCAATCTATATGTTGTCTATATACTTGTATGATGGATGCATTTGATTTCCACTTTATATGTTATGTGATGTTTTATATGATTATGCCATGGATATGTATGGATGCAATGATGGAATGATGATGCATGGATTATGAAACTATATGCTTTATGGATGATGCGTTATGTTATATGAGATGGACTTGATTATGCAAATGAGATGTAATGCACTTTATTTTTGTATATTTCAAATGCAAATATATGATCTAATACATGGAAGGATGTATGGTATGTTTTCTAATGCATGTATGATATGATCGTGTTTTCTAATTTATGATATTCTTATGCAACTATATGTAAATGATTGTGTTTTTGTTAATGTCAAATGTACTCAATCTTTTGATGAGAGAGATAGAATCATTTTGAAATTTTTTCCAGCCTTGGAGAAATCTAAAATCTCTGAGATGCAAAATATGGATTTCCAATCTATCTTAACCATGCAAATCTAAATATGCAAAGTTATCATTTGTCGAGTTGATTTTTTGTGTAGTATCATCATTTGAGATTTTTTAATATGTTGAAAGTTGGTACAAACATTAATGGTATAATTAAACCATCATGACTTGAGTACAACTTACATGGATGTTTGATATTGCAAGGTAATACAAACATCTATGCATAATTGAACCAAGATGACTTGAGTATTGCTTGTGTAAAATAGACAAGAGTTAATCCTTTTCCTATGAAAATTTGGAATGTTATCGGTGATGCTGTAGAAACCGTCCGACAATTTGCCTGATGTAGTAATGATTAACTCACAAACAATAGACAATGAAAATATCATTCTTGATCATAGCTTCTCTAGTCCTGACATCCTTGAGTTGCTCAAAGAAATGATAATGAAAATCAAGATACAACAATTGAACATTCATTCCAAAGTGATAAAACCATGCTTCAAAAGAGTATCATCCAATAAGATTTATTTTTGATCGATTTTGTTGCTGGTTTGGATGGTTGATGTTTAAAATTTGTGATTGATGTTCAATGTTGATTTTGATTATTGATTGTTGTGTTGCTATGTTAATCTAATTGTTTGATTATGCATTTGTTTTTAAGCTCAAAGTAGATTTCCCCCAATGAGTTCAATATTTTTTCCCCAGTGAGAAACCAACCATTTATTGTGAATATACACAATGATAACCAAGCCAAGGTGAGACACAACCGCAACACCCAAATATGTACATGAGGTTCTTCCAATGATCAAGCATAGTGATGGAAAAAAGCAGACAATTGACACACGTGACAATAGATGGAAGGGCTAATCTATCATAAATAACACCTATTGCCAGGTTTTCACTACTTATTTTTATTGCACTTTTTCAGATTTTATGGTTTTTTGCTATCACCAAGACTCTTGTTTGCCAGGTTTTCATCAAGGTAATGATTTTTTTTATTTTCTTTTTTGGTAGTCCAGGGTATCCGCACGACTCATCCCAGTGACATAGGTTTCCCATTATGGGGCGAGTTGAGGCGAGACTAGTCCCTAGAGATGCGCACAATCGTCCACAAGCCACACGCATTGGATAAGTCTGGGCCTGCGA
Source organism: Sequoia sempervirens (assembly GCA_007258455.2). NCBI lineage: Eukaryota > Viridiplantae > Streptophyta > Pinopsida > Cupressales > Cupressaceae > Sequoia > Sequoia sempervirens. Next base: position 19,509 of record VDFB02269323.1, on the reverse strand, counting down.
GTTGAACTCGAGACCTTGGGGAGCAAACCCAAGACTCAAACCAACTCGGCTACCCATGTGGGCTACGATTTTTTTATTTTTGACTTTTTATGTATTTTCTCTTTTTTTCTTTTTTTGGATTTTTATTTTTTATATATTTTTTTTGTATTTTTGACCTTTTCGATTTTTTGTATTTTTGACCTTTTTGCTTTTTTGTATTTTTTATTTTTTTGATTTTTTTGGATTTTTTATCTTTTTTATTTTTTTTGGATTTTTCTGCTTTTTTTTATTTTTGTATTTTTCAACTTTTGACCGTGCACTGGATGAGTTAGGTGTAAAAATTCTTGAGATGAAGACTGTTGATAGGTTCTTTGAATAAGTCCCCTTCAGGTGTAGACAACTGATATGCTCCTGATCCATAAATTGAGACAATGACAAAAGGACCTAGCCAATTTGGTTCAAATTTTCCCTTCTTTTCCCTATCTTATTGATTGTGAGTATTTTCTTTCAGGACCAAGTCACCAACCTAAAATGTTATCAGTTTGACATTGTGATTATAGCTTCTTGAAATTCTCTATTGATAGGCTTTCAGATGATCAACTGCATGCTACCGATGTCAATTCCAACTCTTGTAGCCTGGATACCTGGTAATCTTCCTTAGAAATGATTCCTTTCAGTGACACCCATATTGATGGTAACTCAACCTTAATAGGTCAGATGGTCTATGATCCATACACAAGGGCATATGGTGTGGCTCCTATAGGGGTTTAGATGCTAGTACGGTATGCCTACAAAGTAGGGTTTAATTGAACATACCAATCATGTCCAACATCATTGACAGTTTTCTTCAAGATTTTCAAGATAGTATTATTTGATGCTTTTGCTTAGCCATTCCCTTGAGGATATTAAGATGTGGAAAATTAGTGTTGGATATGGATTTTTTCACAAAGTTCTTGTACATCCTGGTTTTTCAAAGTTCTACCATTGTTAGTGACAATGGAGCTAGGGATGTCATACTGATAGATAATGTGATTCAGGATGAAAGAGGCAATTTTTTAGCAGTGATGGTGGTTAATGGTACGACTTCAATCCACTTTGTGAAGTACTTTGTGGTCATGATGATGAATTTATTCCCATTAGATGAAGATGGTTGAATCTTACCCACAAGATCAAGTCCCTATTGACAGAAAGGCCAGGTTGATGCTAATGGTTGCAACTCTCGTGCTGGTGCATGTATAAGATTTCCATGGACTTGACATTTCTTGCACTTCTTGACAAATTAAAAAAGATTCTTTCTCCATGTTCATCCAATAATATCCCAATCGTAGGATTTTCTTAGCAAGAGTAAGACCACTTGAATGAGTTCCACAGATACCTTCATGAACCTCTTGTAAAGTGGTTTTAGATTCATTACCTTCAGAACATCAAAGGAGAGTACCATCGAGACCTCGTCGATAAAGTATATCGGCTATCAGGGTGTGTCAAGCTACTTGCTAGATAAAGTTACATTTTTGGTTTTGGGATAGATCAGGTGGTAGGGTATTATCTCTCAAATAGGTGTGGATCTTCCCATAGATTGAAGAATCAGCCTCAACTAAATGGTATACAACTTGGGATTCAAGATCCTCATAGGCGGGGTTAAACAATTGTTCCACCATGAATTCATAACGAGTTCATTTTTCTAGTATTTGTAGAAGAGAAGCAATGGTTTCCATGGCATTTGTAGCTTTGTTGTCCACTCATATAATTTGTTCAAACTTGATTTCAACAAAGTAATTCTTGAAGTCATCTACCATTCTCTTGTATGGCATCAACTTGTCATCTTCTATCTGCTAGTCATCATTAACCTGATTTATGACTAGTTGATAATCTCCATATACTTGTAGCTCTATGATTTTCCATTCCACTACTACCTTGATACCAATGATTAATGCTTCATACTCAGCTGTGTTGTTAGAGTAGGGAAACATCAACCTATAGGATTTTGGAATAGTGTGTCCTTGAGGAGTAGCAAATAGGATTCCAGCACCTAATCCGTGTTGTGTGTAAGATCCATCAAAGTATAATATCCACTATTGTGTTGACACTGTGAGGACATCTGCATTTGGAAACTCAACATGCATAGGATGATCATCTTGCAATGGTGCTTCATCCAACTGGTCTGCTATCGCTTGGCCCTTGATTTCTCTTATTTCCACATATTGGATGTCAAATTCACTCAATATCATTACCCACTTTGCTAATCTTCCAGTTAAATTGGCTTTTCTGATTAGATACTTCAATGGATCTATCTTGGCTATCAGTTTGATGGTATGTGTTAACATGTAGTGTCACAATTGTTGAGTAGCAAACACTACTTCCAAACATACTTTTTCAATGAATGTATAATTAATCTCATAGTCATTCAGGGTCCTATTGATGTAATAAATTTCCCTTTCTTTTCCTATTGAGTCTTCTTGTGCTAGCAAAGCTCCCAAAGATACCTTAGTAGTTGCTATGTAGAGAAAAAGTGGCTTTCCCTCTATTGGTGGTACCAAGATAGGTGGACTCATCATATATTTTTTTAGTTGATTAAAATTAGCTTCACATTTTTCATCCCATCTAAAGGAAACATTCTTGTGTAGAAAATGAGTAAAAGGGTGACTTTTATCCACCAGTTGCACGATGAACCTTCTGATAGATTGAAATCTTCCTTGTAGAGATCCAAGTTAGCTAATGTTCTTAAGAGGAGGCATTTCCATAATGGCTTGGACTTTCACTGGATCTACTTCAATGCCTTTAGCTGAGACTATGTATCCTAAGAGTTTTGTTGATGTCACTCCAAATACACACTTCTTTGGGTTTAAACGCACATTGAACTTTTCCAACCAAGTGAATATTTTATCCAGGATTTCTAGATGTCCTTCCCTAGTGAATGATTTAGCTAGCAGGTCATCCACACATATTCCTCCATGAATGTGTGCATCATGTCATGAATGATTGTTGTCATTGCACGTTGATAGGTGGATCCTACATTCTTTAATCCAAAAGGCATAATGTTCCAACAAAATGTAGCCCATGTACATGTGAAAGTTGTTTTGTCTTGGTCTTCTAGTGCAATTTTTATCTAATTATAGCCTAAAAATCCATCCATGAGTAATAGCATTGCACGACCTATTGTTAAATCCACAATGATGTCTATATTAGGCAAAGGAAAGTCATCCTTCAGACAAGCCTTGTTAGGTCTCTAAAATCCATGCATATCCTAATGATATTTTTTGGTTTAGAAACTAGTAAAATGTTTGAGATCCATTCATCATAATCAATTGGTCGGATGAATCCTACATCTAACAACTTTTTCAATTCTGCTTTCACTAGTAGGGCGATGTGTGGATGCATTTTTATCAAATTTTTCTTTACTAGATTCACTCCAAGTGGTAGGGATAAATGATGCATTATAAGATTTGGATCTATTCTTAGCATGTCAACGTAGGACCAAGCAAGGTTGATTTGTCACTCTTCAAATAATTTGGTGAAGCTTGGCTTTTCCTGCTCTGTCATGGATGCAACTAGATGTAGGGTCTTGACTGTTTTTGTAGTGCTAATGTTTATAGATTGTGTAGGTTCAACCACTACTAAAGATCTCTCATGATAATTTTCGGGAAGAGTTTCAAATCTCCCATCCTTTGGTGCCTCAGAGAGGTTTTCACCTTTGGATATGCTCTTTATTTTTACTTTTTTGTGATCTAATACTACCATTAAATAGTTTTCACCATTACATCGATTTTTGATATTCATCATTTTGTAGCGGAGAGATTTGGCACTCCCCCTGTTTGAAGCTTTGTTATGAAATTCATTGGTGGAACTTTTTTTTGGATTGTTAGAACAAAGGAAGTTAACAATGGCATCATCATTTGGAAAGATAGGGATATCAAGCAGCTCGGTTTGTTCCCAGTCAATAAGTTCAGGGTGTACCAAAAAGTAAAGAATCATTAGATTGGTTTAAGTCAAGGGCGGTAAGTGTCATGATGGCAACATGGTCAAAGTGTTTGATAGCAATGTCAAGGTCTATGATGTTACTCTCTTCTGAATGATCTATCTCACTCGATGTTTGATCATCCTCACTAGAGTCATCAATATGCAATGATCCAGACTCTAAGCTTTGTCCCTCCATACGTATGGGTACATACCTTTGTATCACATCAATTTATTTGTCTTGACAAGACTCTTCAGAGAGCGATTCCTATTCATATTCATTGGAGTCTATTTCAGAACTATCTCACAATTGGAGGATTCACTCACAAATCTGTTTCTTGGTTTCTTCCTTTGTCTCTTCTATGTATCCTAGTCCTGTCTTGTCTTTTGAATTGGTTAAGATAGGTTGTATTGGTTCCACGATACCCTCTTTTTTTTGCTGACAAAACCTTTTCCTTAATATACCATCTTCTCTAGGATTGTAAACCCTTTACCATATGGCTCAGTTAGTATGTTGGAAGTTGATGCCTAGGATTTTTCTTCATCTTTCTTTAACCAGTTTAAAACGTCCTTGTCTTTAGATTCATCCACTAGAGTACCTACTTTTACAAACTTACCATCAAAGAGTGTGATTGATTTTGAAGATTGTTTTCTTGATGTTGATGGTTGTCCATAGGATTTTGGAGAAGGTAATAGTTGTGAAAGATAGAAGGACTGCTCAAAAGAATATTCACCCATGCCTTTACCCAACTGAACTTTTTTCTCAAATAGTTTTGAAAAAGAATTTAGTTGACTTTCATTGCTTAAGGAAGTGGAATCACCAATGCCTTTATCTTTCGACTAGATCTTTTTCTTAGACTGATTTGATAAAGAGTTTAGTTGTCTTTCATTGCTTGAAGAACTAGAAGTGATAGCTTCCCTGTTATGTGGTACAAAATTATCTTGAACCGTCTTAAGAGTATTGTAGTATTGAGGATTGTTGGAATCAGCTGAAATGGTGATCTCTTGTCCAATGAAGGGAATTTCAAGTATTGATGATACATTGATGGTACTGCTTGCATCTCATGGATCCAAGGTCGACCCAAGAGTATGTTATATGTCAAATATTTGTCCAAAACTTGACAAACTATATCTTTTTGGATTGGTTCCACTTGGATTGGTAAGACAATCAGTCCTTGTGAGGATTTTTCTTCATCATCATATGCTTTGATAGTGATCATTCTTCTAGCATCTATTTCATTTTTTGGAGAATCCTAGTGCATGGACAAGCTTTAAAGTATAGATATTTAGACCAGCTCCTCCATCTATTAGAACATGTTTGACCCAATGTTTATGGATTATAACCTTAATGTGAAGAGGTGCATTGTGTGGATGAGTAAGGGATGCACCATCATTTTCTAAAAATGATAGACAATGAGGTGTGTTCAAATGTCCCACCATGGCTTGGAATTGACAAACTTCTAAATTAGTAGGTAATGTAGTGTCCACTAGATCCTTTTCCAAAATATCCTTGTGAGCTGGTGAAATTTTGAGAAGTTCTAGTATGGATATTTGAGCTGGGATCTTTTGCAATTGGTCTACTATGTTGTATTGATTTTATGGGGCAGCGGGTGTTTTAGATGTACTTCATTTCAATACATACTTAGACTAAGCTCTTGTGGTCACGTTTATTGGCATGTTGTCTTTTTTGTCTTTGATTTTAATGACATCGATTTTATTATCAATTGCAGCCATGTCTTGTGTGATGTCATGGATTTGATTTGATTTGATTTGATTTGATGTCATTGAGTTTATTTTCAATAGTAACAATATCTTGTTTATGTTCAATTATGATTTCATTAATTTGATTATTAACTACAACAAGGTCTTGTTTGTCATTGATTTCAGTGTCATTATTTTGATCATCAACTGCTGAAATATAAAGAATGGTAGAATCATAGACATAGTTCACATTTTTTCCTTTGGTGTTTGTTGAAGAGGACTCCCCTTTTTTGTACTTAGGTCTAGAGTATTTTTGAATGCTCCATGATCAACATTTTTTTGAGGTCCCTCTATTGATATTTCATGTCTATCTATCAAATCTTGCACCAAATGTTTCAGTTGCATGCAATCATTTGTTTTGTGACCCTTGTTTCTATGAAAATCACAATAATAGGAATCATTCCACCATGAAGGTTTAACTCTTGGTTCCGAATCTCATGCCTCTGGTAATGTTATAAGCTTGGCTGCAAGAAGCTACTTTAATGTTGATTCAAGTGATTGTCCCAAAGGTGTAAATTTTATATGATTTGATGGTGTTCGATGTGGTGTTGAGGCTGGTTTAGATTCCATGTTGTTTTGATTGGTCTTGGGTGTAATTCCTGATAGATTAATACTGGTTTTGCATTATGTGTTTCAGATGCACCATCATTACCAACATTCTTGTTTCTTTTCCAGAATTTGGGTTTCTCATTGTTGTTATAATGATTGGAGGAGTTTGCTAAGTTGTTTCCTTCATTGTAGATTTTTAAGACTCCTCTCTTAACCAAGGCTTCCTCAATTTTGAGTCCATTTTCAATCATTTTATCAAAGTTGGGTGGACATTAAAATTCAAATTTATAGCTCATCTCATCATTTAGATTGTCAATGAAGATTTCCATCTTTTCCTTTTCAGGTATAGGATGAGGATATCTAGAAAATAATCTTCTCCATCTTTGTAAAAATATGAGAAATGATTCACCCTTTTTTTTGTGTTGCAAAGATCTTTCATGGTTATCTTGTGCTGGATATTGTATAAGTATTGGGTGATGAATTTACCTACCAGCTCTTGAAAGGACCTAATACCCGATGGGAGTTTTGAAAATCATTCCATACAATGGTCATCCAAACTTCATGGAAACAATCTCATCAAATAGGTCTCTTCATGTGCAAATTCCAAGCTCATGGTGGGAAATTCTCAAGTACATGATCTATAGGATCATATTTTCCATTGTACTTGTCATATTTTGGAAGATCACAGTTTGGAGGAAATGGTATCATATTCAAACTTCTATCAAAGGGATAAGGGAAGATATCTTGCAGCAAATATCTTTTTGTGGTTCCCCTTTGCATGTCTTGAATGTTTTGTTGGAGGTTTTGCATTTGTTGGGTCAAAGCATTCATTGGATTAGTATTTCATGAATTAGCCTCTGTCCTCTTGGGAGCTCCTTTTAATTGATTAACATCAAAATCAGTTGGTAATTTCACACCTTTGGTTTTCCAACATCAGAAAGTTATTTTCTCCATCTTTTTCTAAAATATTTTCCATGAACTTATGGAATTTGGGATCTTGTTGAGTTGTTTGAATGTCTTCATCATTGATTTCATCTGTTTTAGGTTAGTGGAATCTATGAAAGGTATTTTCTTCACCTTCAACCATGGTATTTTTAGTTTCAAGTTCTTGTTCTTTGAATTTTTGTTTTTAAGATCTTGTTAAAATAGGCATACAAGTGATAAAGATGTACTATACTTTGATCTTTTTTTAGAGAGTGCCAAGGAAATTCCTAAGTCAAATAGAATGATGGATTCCATTGATGAGACCAAGGTGATAAATTTGATGTAGAGCATGTTTTTCATGATGAAGGATGATAGATCCTAATGATGAAACTCAGCTAACAATCAGAGATAGGGTTGATGATTTAGGCACTTTAAGATGGTTTGATCCAAGTTTAGTTAAAATAATTTCAATTGTAAAATCTAGTTTCTTCAAGTTTAAACTGATGTGGTGATAAGGAATGATCAGTATTCTAGAAAAATTCCCTAAATCTGATTTTAATTATTTGAAAGACATTCAAATTAGATCTCTATTTGTGAATCAGTTGGATGCACTAAAATAGGGACCAAATGCACTAAAACATGGCACATATGTGTTAAAATATGACTTGGATGCACTAGACTATTTCCTAGATGTGCCAGAATAGGATATTTATGTGCTAAAAGATCTGATGAATGTGCCAGAAAAGAATCCAGATGTGCTGGAAGATGAGCTAAATGTACTAGAAAAGTACCCAGATGCGCTAGACTGCCCCTCCTATATGTGCTAGAATAGAAATCTAATGTGTTGGAAAGTGAAGTAAATGTGCCAAAACATGGGCTAAATGCACTAAAAGATGAGGCCAATGCGCTAGAAAAGACCCTAGATGCACTAGAAGATAAGATAAATGCACTAGCAAAATTCAGAGATGCGCTAGACTGTCCCTAAATGTGGTTCAAGCTATCTAATAGATGTTTGACTTAGCTCAGTGTTGGAATATCAAGTAAATGTGTTAAACAAATTGCAAATGCACTGGATGATGGAACAAATGCGCCATAATATGGCCTAAATGTGTTGAAAGGTATGATGGATATGCTGAAATAGAAACCAGATGCGCCAGAGTATGAGCTAAATGCGCTAGAAAAGGACTCAGATGTGCCAGAATATGACTTATATGTGCCAGAATATGAACTAAATGTGCTGAAATAGGGAGTATATGTGCTGGAAAAGAAGTTGTATGCACTGAAAAAGAGCCAGATGCACTAAAACAAGAAGCTAATGGGCTAAACCAGAAATGGTCACTGTTTTTGAAAGGTTTGTCTAGTTTTTCTATTTTTGGATTAGTGAATCTGAATGTTTCTGGTGAGTGATCTAAACAGTAAGCTTGCTTGGTTTTCTTGTTTGTGAACCATGTGAATTAAATGTTTTTTTAATGGATGATCTATTGAAAAATGATTTCAAATACAAGTTGTAAAACAGTTTTTTCACCCTATGAACTAAACAATAAGTGTATTTTCAAGGATTAGGTCTAATCCTTTTGATTTCCATAGGTATTAAACAATAGCAAACAGATCAGACACTTTTCTAATGTCAAGGGTCATTAATAACATCACAGCCCACATCTTAGAACTATGTCAGCTCACACAGTCATGTCACCCCCTAGAGGGTTCCTGTGTTTTTTCCTTTCTTGGGTCTTAACCAAAGTTGAATCCTCCACTTTTGGCCAATAATCTCTAGTAGTTATATGGTGAGTATCTTGTGGGCAGATTCTTCCCTCCCCTTGCACTATGAATATTTAAAATGTTCGAAAACTAACTTGACTGGCTACTACACTTAAATCTCTTAGTAAGGGTTTCCATTCAGTGCAAAAAAATGATAAACTCCCTCAGGAGACCTCCAACCTTTAGAAAAAAGGCTTTGCCATGGATGGTTATCAATGCACACTACTTTTGACTAGGAGTTTCCTCGCAATCACATTTGATTATAGTGGGTTGGAATACTTGGCTTTAGTCGTTCCCACTTAGGTTGTTCTATTAGGGTGAGTACTTTTTCCCACTATGATAGGCCTTCTAAAGGTGCTATTGCAATAATTGAAAGAGTGAGTTTGGCATTTTGGTCAACCAATGAAGGGGAGAGCATAGGCCTATCACTTTACAAGTGCAACATACATGGGATTCATTAACCTTCTAATTAAACTAGATGCCTAATTTAACCAAAGGAAAACAAAATTAACTCTAGCCCCTGCAAACACCATTAGTAGTTTTAGATAATTGTCTTTGATAGCATTTAAAGCACCTGCAAAATAGAAAGACATAGATCAGTTTCCCAAATTTTAAATTTTTGCAAATAAAGTTGAATGTGCTAAAATAAAAACCATATGCGCTAAAAGATGCACTATATGCACTATAAAACAAACTAAATGCACTAATCTGGAAAGCAAAAAATGAAAACCAAAGTCTTGTATGCACCAAAAGAGCAGCCCGATGTGCTGAAAGATCCCATAGATGCACTAAAACAGGGGGTATGTGCAGGATCATCATGGAAAAATCAGGCCCTTAAGTGGCAAAAAATTCAAAAAAATCAGAGTTAGGCAACATGACATAAAAATTTGAATAAGTTATCTATATTATTTCAAAAATATGTAAGAATAGAATTTGTAGCAAATTGAATGTAGTTTCTAAACTACTAGGTTTTTTTTAAATCTATTTGGTGAAAAATTGAAATTTCAATGCAATAGTACTTAAATTTCGGGGAAAAATAAGTAGGTGTAAATGACCACCCTAACCACAATAAAGTGATCATATTTTAGATATAAGTAGAGGGATCGTGTCCCGATGTGATGCATATTTTTTTGTAATTTTTTCCAAGTAAATAATTAATTGATTTTTTATTACAATTTTTAAAAAATCAGAAACTTCGTATGCCTGACCACCTTAACTTGGTCAAAACTTCATGAAATTCATTTTTTTAATCCTATAGTATGTGAAGCATAGAATGTGACACATGTTTCAGATTCAAAAAATGTGATACCATTTGAAAGCTATTGATGTTTTTCAATCACCTATCAATCAGACTTTAGTCGTAATTTAAATAGAAAATGAATAATAATTATTTATTAAATTCAAAGTAAAGCATAATTTATATTGGTGGAAAGCTGAGAATATCCTTTAAAAACCCTTTTCGTTTCATCAATTTTGGGTAAAAAAAAGTCACCAGCCACATACCCTACACATACCCATCATATCGCCACTTTTTGGGCCATGATGATCCTACACACACCCATGGACTGAATGCGCTGAAAGAGCAGCTAGATGCACTAGAATAGAAATTGGATGCACCAAAAGAGTGGGTAGATGCACTAGAAGATGCTTCAAGTGCACTACATTGAAATTCATGATCAAACTTGTAGACAAAAACTTGCCAAAAAATGTTAAAAATGGGGCTAGCTCCCCACGGTGGGCGCCAAATTTATATGTGTATAAAATATGTGAGTGCATAAACACGAAATACAACACATCAATGAAACATTATATTATAGAATTCAAATAAAAATGTAATCAAATTGAAAGAAAAAACTCTCTAATGTCGCCCCATTGTCCTCTATCTCCAAGGATTTTTTTCAGTCATTGTGGCTCTCAGATTCTTTGTATGCACAAGACTCTTCAAATGACAACCTGAAGAACGAGATGTTTGAAATGAAATAAACCTTTCTACATGATTGATTGCTAAATTATATGTTTTAGATGATAAACTAAGATTATGATAATGATATGATATGGATAATGGAAATGCTATGATGCAACTACAGTAATTAAGATGCAGCTAGTGTTAAAGTCATGATTGATTGAACTAAATGATACTAATATGCAAATGCTAAAATGCTCAATACTAAGATAATACTAAGATAATAATGCCAATGAATTTTTTGCAAAATGTAATTTTGCTAAGCTCTCTATATGAAATGTTGTAAATGAGGCTATATTTATAGATTTCTCCAAGGCATGATCTTACTTGGCAGGATTCAATGGTCTGGATTCGATCTGGAGAGATGGACGGTCGAGGATGAAGAGGTTAGAGAGAATCAAGGAGTGTGTCCCCTTTAAAAGAACACATTGCCAAGTGTGAAGGAGAATCAAATGGAAGAGAAAGCCAAGTGTCTCAAAATTGGTTATAATTTGTTGAGATAAATGCCATATTTAAATATTGAAAATATTTAATTTCATGAGACACATGATTAAGTGGAAGATGAGAAGTTAGTAGAAATGTACTCAAATTCAAATATAAAATTTGAATTTAATAAAAGGGAGTTAATTAAATTAAAAAAACTAATTAAAGTTGTTTATTTAATTAAAACATGAAGAAAGTGATTTTAGAATAAGAAGAATTTAAGAAAGTGAACTATATAATATTTAAATTTGTCAATTTATTTATAAGTAGAAGAATTAAAGATTTATCAATTAAATAACTTGTATTTAATTAATTTTCTCCATACCAATTTTAGGTGTATACACTCCATCATCTTTCTAAAGTGTTGAATATTTTATATAAAGTATAAAACATGTTATCCTTATTTTTGCACTTCTTTTAACTTGTATCATTACATGCACTTAACTTTTGAATGATGAGTCCTTACTTATATCCAAAACATTTTGAGCCTTGTTATAGTGATTAAGTATATTACTTGTGCTTTGTTGTGTGAAATTTTGTGACATTGCAATGCCTTTACTTTTCAATATAATTTAAAGCTTATTGTTTCTTTGCACAAGTATAAAATATGTGTATATAAAACGATTGTACCATAAGAAATCTTAATTATTACTACAAATTATCCTTGGATATAATATTAGTTCTTGACATACATTCAAATGAATGTTCTTCTCATAATCTGTGGGTTAAATATTTTCTCTTCTAGCATGCATGGTGGATCATTTTATTCCAAGGGTGGTGTATGTTTCATCGAGTTATAAAGTCGTATCGTACCAAGGGAAACAAGATATCTTAATAATAAAGGAATCTAACTTGGACATAAAAAAACAACAAAAATATCGTATGAAACAACTAAGTGTAGTTATTTATCGATCTACAAAAAACTGAAAAATCATATGTAATAGATAACTAATCATTAGAAAAAACTAAAAATCATATTCATTATGGTAAGCACAATGTGTTATGTATTTACTTCCCATAAAAGTTCCAAATTACACTATAAATATAACACATGGAAACGAGTGTGAGGAAATCGCTAATGACATCAAAAGGCTATTGAAATTGGATACAATCATATATACAATATGTGAAAAATTTACAAACATTTGTGACTAAATTTTTTACAAATATTGACTATAATAACTAAATAGTTTGTAAACATTGTCAACTAGGTCAACTATCTATGAACAAGTAACATTTTGGCATTGTCACTATCAAGAAGAAATTTTTGCACTCAGATTTTCAAGTTAGACTTCATAGCATACAACATAGACTGTATCCCATATTTTTCATGTAATAGCCTGAATGATGATATCACATGGTGCACATCAAACCTAATAGTGTAGTTGAATTTGAAGAAAAAAAGAAACCATTCCTCAACAAGCCCTTGTGATAACTAATTCAAGATTCCCCCTTAAGGAATCTCATGAATTTCATGCTCATCTCATTGGTAAGACTGTGATTTTTGATAATTATTGTTGGTTTAATGGATAGCTTCCAAATGAATCTAGTTAGGAAAAGGTCTTGAATCTCTTGGTAAAGATGAATTGGCCAGTCACAAAAATTTAAAATCTCTATTTGTAGATTTGTGATATTTAATGTCCAAGCTCATTATCGCCCATAAATCATAGAGGTAGTTAAAGTAAGGAGCATAATTATTAAATTTTATGTGACTAAACTTTGGCGCATTTGTGTCAATTCTCCTTAACATATTTTCCCTCAACCTATATAAGAGACTCAATTCCTCTATCCGAGTGGGGAAATTACATAGAAGATACCAATGGTATTTGGTCAGCCAACTAGAGACCCATGTATGTGCATTATGTGACATCTTGTATACCTACATCAAAGAAATTATTAGCTTTCACATCTTGACCATACGAAGAAAAAATAGAGCAAGCAGAATTAAATAACACAGAACCCACTGTGTTTTCCACACTACCAATATGTTGTGCATTTTTTGGTTAATCATATACAAAAATTGAAATATTTTTTTTTCTCAAACAAATAGATGTGGTACATGTTCAAATTAAATGTATTGACTTAAGAGATTCTACCTATTCTTGAGAAGTGGAACTTTGACAAAGTATAATTCAATAACACAAAATCCATTATGTTTTCCACCCTACCAATATGTTGTGCATTTTTTTGTTAATCATATGAACAAATCAAAATGCATTTTTTTCTCAAAAAAATAGATGTCGTGCATGTACAAGGTACATGTATTCACTTAAGAGATTCTATCTGTACTTGAAAGGTTGACCTTTCACCAAGTAGAATCAAATAACACAAAACCCACCATGTTTTCCACCCTTCCAACATGTTGTTCATTTTTGTTTAATCATACAAAGAAATTCAAATGCAATTTTTCTCAAATAAATAGATGTGGTGCATGTCCAAGGTACATGTATTCACATAAGATATTATTCATATTCTTCAGAACTTGAGGAAGGAGCATGTATAGTATGTGCAATGGGAAAATTATAATGCACAACTAGATCAACATGTACTACAATGCCTAAAATGAAAAAGGAATCTACTATGAAAATAATTTAAAATAAGTAGACCAATGTGAAAGAGGGAGATAGGGAGATGTAGGTATGAAGAGGTAAGGTGAACAAAATAGAGAGAGGTAGGTAGAGAGGGATCTAGGTAGGGTGGAAGAGGTAGAGAGGTGGTGTGAGAGAGAGATGAGGGGAGGGAGAGGTAGAGAGAGGGCTAGGTAGAGTGAGGGAGATGTAGGGTGGGATGGAGGGAGGGAGAGAGAGGGAAGGAGGGAGTGAGAGATAAAGGGAGGGGCATGTGGAAATATAGAAAGGGGGAAAGAGGGACACAGGGAGGGAGAGCAAGATGAGGAGGGATGATGAGAGAGGAGAGATGGAGAGGTAGGTAGAGAGAGGTAATTTTTAAGGAATAGAGGGATAGGTAGGTAGATAGAGTGAGGAGATATAGCAAAATTAGAGAGGGAAGGGGAGAGAGAAGTAGATAGAGGGGGGAAGTTGGGAAGGAGAAGGAGGTGGGTAGAAAGAGAGGTGGGGTGAGATGGATTAAGGGAAAGGTAGGTAGAGAGGGAGAGGGTGAGTGGAGATAGAGAGAGGGAGAGAGGGATCTAGAGAGAGGGAAAGAGGGAGGGAGAGAGGTAAGGTGCAAGGAATAAAGAGAGGGGTAGGTAAAGATAGATAGAGAGGTAGGGTGGGAGAGGTACAAAGAGAGATCTAGTGGGTCTGGGTGAAGCCACAATAGTGATTTACAATTTGATGGAGGAAGGAAAATATGTTTTTGTGTGATTTCACTAGCTCGGGGGGTTCACTCGAACTAGCATGTTTGAGAAAACCCCTTAAGAGGTTCGGTTGAACCATATGGTTCGAGTGAACTATAGGTTCACCCAAACCTATTAAAAGTCAACAAAAAAAATATTTTAAGGGGTTCGACCGAACCCCTTTGAAATATGGATATTTAAAAAGCTCCATCCATCACTGTCAAATGAATGGATAGTGAACAGGGAGCAGCGGTGAACATTTGAAGCTTTGACCAAATGACGAATGAGACCTCCAGTAGTTTATCAATGTGCACCACCTTGCCAATATCAACCTTGACCTCCATAGCTTGAACCAGGTTGGAATTTGATTTCACTATTTAAAATTGCATTTGTTTCAAAATTTTGTAAACCCTAAATGTTATGAAATTTGTTTGAAATCAATTTTGTGCTATCATTTATCATAAGATTCCATGAGACCAATTTTTTTCATGAAGGAAAATTCCATGAAACCAAAACTTCAAACAAATTTGATATTTAATTTTGAATATACCCTATTTCAAAGCTCCCATTTTTGCTCACAGAGGGTGAAGGATGTGGAATTTGGTTTTACAGCTGTGAATTGCATTTGCTTGAAAGCTTCTAAATTTTTTTCAACAAAGCCATTTGCTTTGCAATTTGGCTTTACAACTGCCAATTGCATTTTCTTGAAAGTTTCTAAAGCCTTTTAAACAAACCCATTCAAGGTAAAATTTGGGTTTACATCTGCCAATTGCATTTGCTTGAAAGTTTCTAAAGCCTTTTAAATAATACCTATTTTGTAAAATTTAGATTTACAACTGCCAGTTCCATTTGCTTGAAAGTTTATAAATCCTTTTAAACAATACCCATTTTGTAATTTGGATTTACAACTTCCAATTGCATTTGCTTGAAAGTTTTTAAAGCCTTTTAAACAAACCCATTTTGCAAAATTTGGGTTTATAGCTGCCTTTTAAACTTCCCTCTTCTCAAGATCCTCGAATTATATAATAATCAAATTCCAAAAGAGGCAACCCCTCTTCTTAACCCTTCATTTTGGCTAAATAAGTTGAATCTAATATATATTGCTTGACCTAATGGATTTTTAACATGTTAAACCATTTATTCAAAGAAAAGAAGAGAGTCCACAAAGGAATTTTGAGTAAATAAGGTAAGTTTTAACTTATAAAATGTGGTAACTCTTAGATATTTTCCTCACCAAAATATCTCTCCAAATTTAAATCTAAATGTGCATCCAAAAAAATACAAATCCATAACTAAATTTAATTCAAAAAGTGGACCATCTATGGCCTTCTATAAACTTCTTGAAGATGTATTCCCATAAATGATAAATTAAAAGTGAAGTTATGACCTACACCAAAATGACATGAAATTATCTTTCTAAGATGTCATATTTGCATAAATCCCTCAAAGAATTTTTTTAACTAATTTTAAACACTCAAACAAATACATATATATGAATATACTTCACTTATAAATTCTTGGAATATATCAATCCATCACAATTAAAATCTTAGACATCATGCATAATATTTTTGATGTATTCACAAAGCTACCTAGGGTCTCATAAGACTTCATTAGGTGAATACCAATATGCATATATCTAATGGTGGGGTAAATGGAGGAGGATCAGGAGTAAGTTCATATATATATATATATATATATATATATATATATTTCTATTAATTATTTTGCAATCCAATATATTGGTTGGAGAGGTTGCATTTGAATAGAAGAAGTTAAGATAAGGTCTATTAAAATATGACTTACCATGTTCTCTATTCTTAGGATTTTGGAGTATATCAAAATATCCAACCTATATTTCATTGTCGATCTCAACCAATCTTTGCTTCAACTTCCAAACCATCCACACAATCCTCCCTAAAATATTCAACATGTGAAACATAATTATGAGGAAGATACAAATAATCCTTGACATAACTTTTTGTATCAAAGGATAATATGGTTCTATAATTTTAAACTATTTCCAATTTTGAAATCAAAATACAATCAATTATCTATTTAATCTTGAAATAATCATAATTTTAAGGAAAACATAAAGTACTTGAATATTTTTTTAAGGTCTCTCATTAGATTCTACTTACTCTAACTTAAATTTAAAAAACAACATTAAAATCCACATAACAAATTTCAAAGACATAATATTATTACAATATTATTTAAAAATCTAATTGCAATGAACATGTTATAGTAGTAAATATTCAAATTTTAAATCTATGAAAATATATAACGAAATGATCCTTGTTTTTCATATATCATTTGTGATGAGAATGGTGAATATTATAATTTTATAGGCCAATCTTTAGGTACTAATTCACCATTTTTAAAATGATCCTTAGTTTATTCATTGTTTTTCTTAGGATTATAATTTTTTACAATTTCTATTAAACCAAACTCAAAATAATGGTATAGATTAAGATTCTTGTCTTTATCCTACATTTGGGTCATGTTTGATTAGATTTATTATCATATTTAGAAGTTGTATTTTGTTATTATATATTTTTTAACATCTATAAAATGTATGGTTGGATTAGTTCAAGATGTTTATAACAAGTATACAATATGAAGTCAAACTTTATTAGATTGATTCTTAATAAATTAGGAATAACGATTAAATTTATAGTTTTATGCAATCTATAAGTATAAATAGTTTGATGGTAGAAACTTTATACATATAAAAATATGATAAATGTGTGATTCTTATGGAATATTGATATTCTAGTGTGAATTCTTAATTTTAGACATACTTAACTAGATAAATTTAGGTTCAATGAAGAAAATAGAACTTTTTTTTCACTTACATAATCATATCTTGAAGTTCATTTATGTTAACAACTATTAAATTAGATTATTTTTATCCCCAATTATTTTCGAATAATTTTACACTAATGTTTGTTTTTAGATTACTCCTTCCTGATCTAGCTATGCATTTTTCTTATTCTTTCTTTCATTGTTTCATTTAAAATTTAAACCATTTAAGGATGCTCTGTTATAGATTATAGTTGTCTTCCAATTCTTTATAAATTTTTCAACCCTCTCATGGTCTAAAAAATTTTGCATTCAACAACCATGTCTAAAGTACATTATATACCCAACCTCTTCCCCTATTTAAAACACTCATAAACCTTGTTACTAATCTCATTCGAAGAGGTGGAACAACCAATCTTAGAGGGATCCTCATCCATGGAATTTTTATCTTTGTTCTTGACACTGAGATCCACCACATGTTTAGGTGGTTATCAATAGAATTAATCATTTTAGCAAACATAGGAGAGACATGGGACCCATCAATCTAGGATCTAGTACTATATTCTAGAAATAGTAGAACTAGAAGCTAGAATCCTAATAATGATAGCATTTGGATAATACACAAGTTTTCCTTTTGAAGGGATTGGGGAACACTTATTGGATGGGTTTTATTTCCCCTTCACCACATGTTGATTAGGATTAAGAATTGAAATAATAAAATTCTCAAATTGGTATAAGAAAAAAATAAGCCCTTGGTGGAGGGGATCTCATTTTTTTCTCATGTGAAACTCTAATAATAGATTTCTTAAATTACATGAGTAAATGAAAATGGAAGCTAACAAGTCACATGCATCTAAAATTATTTATAAGATAAAAGTGATAGGATAAACAACATTTATAGTTTCCTTCTAGGATGAAATAAATAATCAAGTAGAAACATTTATATACTTGTGAGGAAATCATCTATATGTTCCTTCCTCTTGTATTTACTTTCTTTATGAGACTTCAAGCCCTTCATGGATAAATTACTTGTAGTAGCAATACCTTCCTCAATGGATTTAAAGGTTAACCTTCTTACTTTTTAACCAAAATTTTAATAACATTCAATTTTGTGTAATTTATGGAGCACTATTATCATTTTAATTCAAAATAATGTAAGAAATTTATATAAATTTAAAATTTTAAAAATCATAAAATAATAGTTTTAAATTAATTGAAAACATGGTTGGACCCCTCTAATTTTGTGGAACTATTTCTTAAAAGCTATTTTAGTTGAATTTTATATAATAGGCAAAGGAAGCCACATATGGCATTAAGACCTTCCTTGATGGTCTTTATTAGGAAATTTTTAATTTCATTCATAGGTCTTGAGGTATTTTAAACAAAAGTTGTGTTTGGAAAAAGGTATTTGGTACAAACTCCCAAAAAAAATAATGTTATATGTTTATGCTATTAACACATGAAATTTTGGGCCTTAAAATAGCCACATCATCCCCGTATTTTAATACAAATGAGACATTAAGGCTTTATGTCACTTATAATAGATCTACTATTCTTAAATTATTTGATATAGCTCCATTTAGATCAATCCATATATCCTAATTTCTATCAAATCATAGGGTGTCAATTTCAATAATTACACAATGAAGCACATATGATTTTTCATTTGCTAGCAGAGGGTTATCTTATTATGCCATTAAAATAAAATATAGGTCC
The DNA here is from genome assembly GCA_007258455.2 of Sequoia sempervirens. Classification (NCBI taxonomy): domain Eukaryota; kingdom Viridiplantae; phylum Streptophyta; class Pinopsida; order Cupressales; family Cupressaceae; genus Sequoia; species Sequoia sempervirens. Next base: position 319 of record VDFB02269323.1, on the reverse strand, counting down.
TCAATACTTTTCATCTTTATTTTCCATCATTACATTGAACCTTATAAGGGATTTCTTTATTGGTAATCATCTAATGCATAAAGACAAATAATGTCAAAATTAAGCCCTTAATTTTATAAATAACTTCAAATAATTTATAACATGGGTAAACACTAGAGTCAATTGCATAATCTATCATATACTTATCAATCAAATTTCATATCATGTCTATCATTCTAATGACTAGCTTCCAAATAAAAGCATCCTTCTAAATAAATTAAAGTGCTCAATTATGGTTACATGTTACCAATTTTACTTCTTGTAAAATAATATAATCAAT
>VDFB02269322.1:0-42345 GCA_007258455.2 Sequoia sempervirens | reverse complement strand
TAATGCACTTTATTTTGTTTTATTTTTGTATTTTCTAATGCAAATATATGATGCCTCTATGAATTTGATTATGCAAATGAGGATGTAATGCACTTGATTTCCGTTTTTGTATTTTTTGAATGCAAATATATGATCTAATGTATGGGTGGATGTATGTATGATATGCTTATGCAACTATATGTAAATGATTATTTTTTTGTTAATGCCAAATGTACTCAATCCATTGATGAGAGAGATAAAATCATTTTGAAATTTTTTCAGCCTTGGAGAAATCTAAAATGTAGATGCAAAACTAATATGGATGCAATCTATCTTAACCATGCAAAACTAATATGCAAAGTTTTTACTTTGTCAGCCAATTTTTTGTGCTTGGTATCATCATTGAGCCTTTTAATATGTTGAAAGTTAGTACAAACATCAATGGTATAATTAGACCATGATGACCTAAGTACAACTTCCATGATTTTTTGATATTGCAAGGTAATACAAGCATCTAGGCATAATTGAACTGAGATGACCTGAGTGTTGCTTGCGTAAATAGACAAGATTTAATCCTTTTCCTATGAAAATTTAGAATGTCATCAATGATACTTTGTAGAGCATGTCCCACAACAATTTGCACAATAGTAATGATTAACTCATATATAGTAGAAAAAGAAAATATCATTCTCGATCATAGCTTCTTTAGTCCAGGACATCATTGAGTTTCTCTAGAGAAATGATAACAAAGATCAAGATACGATAGTTGAACATTCATGCCAAAGTGATAAAACCATGCTTCAAAAGAGTATCATCCATTTAGATTTGTTTTGACTGATTTTGTTGTTGATTTTGATGGTTGATGTTTAAAGTTTGATTGATGTTCAATGTTGAGTTTTTATCATGATTGTTGTGTTTTTTGTGTTGTCTTATTGTTTGTTTGTTGTGTTAAGCTCAAAGTGATTTCCCCCAGTGAGTTCAATATTTTTTCCCCAGTGAGAAACCAACCATTTATTGTGAATATGCACAATGATAACCAAGCCAAGGTGAGACACGACCGCAACACCCAAATATGTACATGAGGTTCTTCCGATGATTAGGCATAGTGATGGAAAAAAGCAGACAATTGACACACGTGACAATAGATGGAAGGGCTAATCTATCATAAATAACACCTATTGCCAGGTTTTCACTACTTATTTTTATTGCACTTTTTCAGATTTTATGGTTTTTTGCTATCACCAAGACTCTTGTTTGCCAGGTTTTCATCAAGGTAATGATTTTTTTTATTTTCTTTTTTGGTAGTCCAGGGTATCCGCACGACTCATCCCAGTGACATAGGTTTCCCATTATGGGGCGAGTTGAGGCGAGACTAGTCCCTAGAGATGCGCACAATCGTCCACAAGCCACACGCATTGGATAAGTCTGGGCCTGCGAGTTGAACTCGAGACCTTGGGGAGCAAACCCAAGACTCAAACCAACTCGGCTACCCATGTGGGCTACGATTTTTTTATTTTTGACTTTTTATGTATTTTCTCTTTTTCTTTTTGGATTTTTATTTTTTTATATTTTTGTATTTTTGACCTTTTCATTTTTGTATTTTGACCTTTTTTTGCTTTTTTTGTATTTTTATTTTTTTGATTTTTTTGGATTTTTTATCTTTTTTATTTTTTTTGGATTTTTCTGCTTTTTTTTATTTTTGTATTTTTCAACTTTTGACCGTGCACTGGATGAGTTAGGTGTAAAAATTCTTGAGATGAAGACTGTTGATAGGTTCTTTGAATAAGTCCCCTTCAGGTGTAGACAACTGATATGCTCCTGATCCATAAATTGAGACAATGACAAAAGGACCTAGCCAATTTGGTTCAAATTTTCCCTTCTTTTCCCTATCTTATTGATTGTGAGTATTTTCTTTCAGGACCAAGTCACCAACCTAAAATGTTATCAGTTTGACATTGTGATTATAGCTTCTTGAAATTCTCTATTGATAGGCTTTCAGATGATCAACTGCATGCTACCGATGTCAATTCCAACTCTTGTAGCCTGGATACCTGGTAATCTTCCTTAGAAATGATTCCTTTCAGTGACACCCATATTGATGGTAACTCAACCTTAATAGGTCAGATGGTCTATGATCCATACACAAGGGCATATGGTGTGGCTCCTATAGGGGTTTAGATGCTAGTACGGTATGCCTACAAAGTAGGGTTTAATTGAACATACCAATCATGTCCAACATCATTGACAGTTTTCTTCAAGATTTTCAAGATAGTATTATTTGATGCTTTTGCTTAGCCATTCCCTTGAGGATATTAAGATGTGGAAAATTAGTGTTGGATATGGATTTTTTCACAAAGTTCTTGTACATCCTGGTTTTTCAAAGTTCTACCATTGTTAGTGACAATGGAGCTAGGGATGTCATACTGATAGATAATGTGATTCAGGATGAAAGAGGCAATTTTTTAGCAGTGATGGTGGTTAATGGTACGACTTCAATCCACTTTGTGAAGTACTTTGTGGTCATGATGATGAATTTATTCCCATTAGATGAAGATGGTTGAATCTTACCCACAAGATCAAGTCCCTATTGACAGAAAGGCCAGGTTGATGCTAATGGTTGCAACTCTCGTGCTGGTGCATGTATAAGATTTCCATGGACTTGACATTTCTTGCACTTCTTGACAAATTAAAAAAGATTCTTTCTCCATGTTCATCCAATAATATCCCAATCGTAGGATTTTCTTAGCAAGAGTAAGACCACTTGAATGAGTTCCACAGATACCTTCATGAACCTCTTGTAAAGTGGTTTTAGATTCATTACCTTCAGAACATCAAAGGAGAGTACCATCGAGACCTCGTCGATAAAGTATATCGGCTATCAGGGTGTGTCAAGCTACTTGCTAGATAAAGTTACATTTTTGGTTTTGGGATAGATCAGGTGGTAGGGTATTATCTCTCAAATAGGTGTGGATCTTCCCATAGATTGAAGAATCAGCCTCAACTAAATGGTATACAACTTGGGATTCAAGATCCTCATAGGCGGGGTTAAACAATTGTTCCACCATGAATTCATAACGAGTTCATTTTTCTAGTATTTGTAGAAGAGAAGCAATGGTTTCCATGGCATTTGTAGCTTTGTTGTCCACTCATATAATTTGTTCAAACTTGATTTCAACAAAGTAATTCTTGAAGTCATCTACCATTCTCTTGTATGGCATCAACTTGTCATCTTCTATCTGCTAGTCATCATTAACCTGATTTATGACTAGTTGATAATCTCCATATACTTGTAGCTCTATGATTTTCCATTCCACTACTACCTTGATACCAATGATTAATGCTTCATACTCAGCTGTGTTGTTAGAGTAGGGAAACATCAACCTATAGGATTTTGGAATAGTGTGTCCTTGAGGAGTAGCAAATAGGATTCCAGCACCTAATCCGTGTTGTGTGTAAGATCCATCAAAGTATAATATCCACTATTGTGTTGACACTGTGAGGACATCTGCATTTGGAAACTCAACATGCATAGGATGATCATCTTGCAATGGTGCTTCATCCAACTGGTCTGCTATCGCTTGGCCCTTGATTTCTCTTATTTCCACATATTGGATGTCAAATTCACTCAATATCATTACCCACTTTGCTAATCTTCCAGTTAAATTGGCTTTTCTGATTAGATACTTCAATGGATCTATCTTGGCTATCAGTTTGATGGTATGTGTTAACATGTAGTGTCACAATTGTTGAGTAGCAAACACTACTTCCAAACATACTTTTTCAATGAATGTATAATTAATCTCATAGTCATTCAGGGTCCTATTGATGTAATAAATTTCCCTTTCTTTTCCTATTGAGTCTTCTTGTGCTAGCAAAGCTCCCAAAGATACCTTAGTAGTTGCTATGTAGAGAAAAAGTGGCTTTCCCTCTATTGGTGGTACCAAGATAGGTGGACTCATCATATATTTTTTTAGTTGATTAAAATTAGCTTCACATTTTTCATCCCATCTAAAGGAAACATTCTTGTGTAGAAAATGAGTAAAAGGGTGACTTTTATCCACCAGTTGCACGATGAACCTTCTGATAGATTGAAATCTTCCTTGTAGAGATCCAAGTTAGCTAATGTTCTTAAGAGGAGGCATTTCCATAATGGCTTGGACTTTCACTGGATCTACTTCAATGCCTTTAGCTGAGACTATGTATCCTAAGAGTTTTGTTGATGTCACTCCAAATACACACTTCTTTGGGTTTAAACGCACATTGAACTTTTCCAACCAAGTGAATATTTTATCCAGGATTTCTAGATGTCCTTCCCTAGTGAATGATTTAGCTAGCAGGTCATCCACACATATTCCTCCATGAATGTGTGCATCATGTCATGAATGATTGTTGTCATTGCACGTTGATAGGTGGATCCTACATTCTTTAATCCAAAAGGCATAATGTTCCAACAAAATGTAGCCCATGTACATGTGAAAGTTGTTTTGTCTTGGTCTTCTAGTGCAATTTTTATCTAATTATAGCCTAAAAATCCATCCATGAGTAATAGCATTGCACGACCTATTGTTAAATCCACAATGATGTCTATATTAGGCAAAGGAAAGTCATCCTTCAGACAAGCCTTGTTAGGTCTCTAAAATCCATGCATATCCTAATGATATTTTTTGGTTTAGAAACTAGTAAAATGTTTGAGATCCATTCATCATAATCAATTGGTCGGATGAATCCTACATCTAACAACTTTTTCAATTCTGCTTTCACTAGTAGGGCGATGTGTGGATGCATTTTTATCAAATTTTTCTTTACTAGATTCACTCCAAGTGGTAGGGATAAATGATGCATTATAAGATTTGGATCTATTCTTAGCATGTCAACGTAGGACCAAGCAAGGTTGATTTGTCACTCTTCAAATAATTTGGTGAAGCTTGGCTTTTCCTGCTCTGTCATGGATGCAACTAGATGTAGGGTCTTGACTGTTTTTGTAGTGCTAATGTTTATAGATTGTGTAGGTTCAACCACTACTAAAGATCTCTCATGATAATTTTCGGGAAGAGTTTCAAATCTCCCATCCTTTGGTGCCTCAGAGAGGTTTTCACCTTTGGATATGCTCTTTATTTTTACTTTTTTGTGATCTAATACTACCATTAAATAGTTTTCACCATTACATCGATTTTTGATATTCATCATTTTGTAGCGGAGAGATTTGGCACTCCCCCTGTTTGAAGCTTTGTTATGAAATTCATTGGTGGAACTTTTTTTTGGATTGTTAGAACAAAGGAAGTTAACAATGGCATCATCATTTGGAAAGATAGGGATATCAAGCAGCTCGGTTTGTTCCCAGTCAATAAGTTCAGGGTGTACCAAAAAGTAAAGAATCATTAGATTGGTTTAAGTCAAGGGCGGTAAGTGTCATGATGGCAACATGGTCAAAGTGTTTGATAGCAATGTCAAGGTCTATGATGTTACTCTCTTCTGAATGATCTATCTCACTCGATGTTTGATCATCCTCACTAGAGTCATCAATATGCAATGATCCAGACTCTAAGCTTTGTCCCTCCATACGTATGGGTACATACCTTTGTATCACATCAATTTATTTGTCTTGACAAGACTCTTCAGAGAGCGATTCCTATTCATATTCATTGGAGTCTATTTCAGAACTATCTCACAATTGGAGGATTCACTCACAAATCTGTTTCTTGGTTTCTTCCTTTGTCTCTTCTATGTATCCTAGTCCTGTCTTGTCTTTTGAATTGGTTAAGATAGGTTGTATTGGTTCCACGATACCCTCTTTTTTTTGCTGACAAAACCTTTTCCTTAATATACCATCTTCTCTAGGATTGTAAACCCTTTACCATATGGCTCAGTTAGTATGTTGGAAGTTGATGCCTAGGATTTTTCTTCATCTTTCTTTAACCAGTTTAAAACGTCCTTGTCTTTAGATTCATCCACTAGAGTACCTACTTTTACAAACTTACCATCAAAGAGTGTGATTGATTTTGAAGATTGTTTTCTTGATGTTGATGGTTGTCCATAGGATTTTGGAGAAGGTAATAGTTGTGAAAGATAGAAGGACTGCTCAAAAGAATATTCACCCATGCCTTTACCCAACTGAACTTTTTTCTCAAATAGTTTTGAAAAAGAATTTAGTTGACTTTCATTGCTTAAGGAAGTGGAATCACCAATGCCTTTATCTTTCGACTAGATCTTTTTCTTAGACTGATTTGATAAAGAGTTTAGTTGTCTTTCATTGCTTGAAGAACTAGAAGTGATAGCTTCCCTGTTATGTGGTACAAAATTATCTTGAACCGTCTTAAGAGTATTGTAGTATTGAGGATTGTTGGAATCAGCTGAAATGGTGATCTCTTGTCCAATGAAGGGAATTTCAAGTATTGATGATACATTGATGGTACTGCTTGCATCTCATGGATCCAAGGTCGACCCAAGAGTATGTTATATGTCAAATATTTGTCCAAAACTTGACAAACTATATCTTTTTGGATTGGTTCCACTTGGATTGGTAAGACAATCAGTCCTTGTGAGGATTTTTCTTCATCATCATATGCTTTGATAGTGATCATTCTTCTAGCATCTATTTCATTTTTTGGAGAATCCTAGTGCATGGACAAGCTTTAAAGTATAGATATTTAGACCAGCTCCTCCATCTATTAGAACATGTTTGACCCAATGTTTATGGATTATAACCTTAATGTGAAGAGGTGCATTGTGTGGATGAGTAAGGGATGCACCATCATTTTCTAAAAATGATAGACAATGAGGTGTGTTCAAATGTCCCACCATGGCTTGGAATTGACAAACTTCTAAATTAGTAGGTAATGTAGTGTCCACTAGATCCTTTTCCAAAATATCCTTGTGAGCTGGTGAAATTTTGAGAAGTTCTAGTATGGATATTTGAGCTGGGATCTTTTGCAATTGGTCTACTATGTTGTATTGATTTTATGGGGCAGCGGGTGTTTTAGATGTACTTCATTTCAATACATACTTAGACTAAGCTCTTGTGGTCACGTTTATTGGCATGTTGTCTTTTTTGTCTTTGATTTTAATGACATCGATTTTATTATCAATTGCAGCCATGTCTTGTGTGATGTCATGGATTTGATTTGATTTGATTTGATTTGATGTCATTGAGTTTATTTTCAATAGTAACAATATCTTGTTTATGTTCAATTATGATTTCATTAATTTGATTATTAACTACAACAAGGTCTTGTTTGTCATTGATTTCAGTGTCATTATTTTGATCATCAACTGCTGAAATATAAAGAATGGTAGAATCATAGACATAGTTCACATTTTTTCCTTTGGTGTTTGTTGAAGAGGACTCCCCTTTTTTGTACTTAGGTCTAGAGTATTTTTGAATGCTCCATGATCAACATTTTTTTGAGGTCCCTCTATTGATATTTCATGTCTATCTATCAAATCTTGCACCAAATGTTTCAGTTGCATGCAATCATTTGTTTTGTGACCCTTGTTTCTATGAAAATCACAATAATAGGAATCATTCCACCATGAAGGTTTAACTCTTGGTTCCGAATCTCATGCCTCTGGTAATGTTATAAGCTTGGCTGCAAGAAGCTACTTTAATGTTGATTCAAGTGATTGTCCCAAAGGTGTAAATTTTATATGATTTGATGGTGTTCGATGTGGTGTTGAGGCTGGTTTAGATTCCATGTTGTTTTGATTGGTCTTGGGTGTAATTCCTGATAGATTAATACTGGTTTTGCATTATGTGTTTCAGATGCACCATCATTACCAACATTCTTGTTTCTTTTCCAGAATTTGGGTTTCTCATTGTTGTTATAATGATTGGAGGAGTTTGCTAAGTTGTTTCCTTCATTGTAGATTTTTAAGACTCCTCTCTTAACCAAGGCTTCCTCAATTTTGAGTCCATTTTCAATCATTTTATCAAAGTTGGGTGGACATTAAAATTCAAATTTATAGCTCATCTCATCATTTAGATTGTCAATGAAGATTTCCATCTTTTCCTTTTCAGGTATAGGATGAGGATATCTAGAAAATAATCTTCTCCATCTTTGTAAAAATATGAGAAATGATTCACCCTTTTTTTTGTGTTGCAAAGATCTTTCATGGTTATCTTGTGCTGGATATTGTATAAGTATTGGGTGATGAATTTACCTACCAGCTCTTGAAAGGACCTAATACCCGATGGGAGTTTTGAAAATCATTCCATACAATGGTCATCCAAACTTCATGGAAACAATCTCATCAAATAGGTCTCTTCATGTGCAAATTCCAAGCTCATGGTGGGAAATTCTCAAGTACATGATCTATAGGATCATATTTTCCATTGTACTTGTCATATTTTGGAAGATCACAGTTTGGAGGAAATGGTATCATATTCAAACTTCTATCAAAGGGATAAGGGAAGATATCTTGCAGCAAATATCTTTTTGTGGTTCCCCTTTGCATGTCTTGAATGTTTTGTTGGAGGTTTTGCATTTGTTGGGTCAAAGCATTCATTGGATTAGTATTTCATGAATTAGCCTCTGTCCTCTTGGGAGCTCCTTTTAATTGATTAACATCAAAATCAGTTGGTAATTTCACACCTTTGGTTTTCCAACATCAGAAAGTTATTTTCTCCATCTTTTTCTAAAATATTTTCCATGAACTTATGGAATTTGGGATCTTGTTGAGTTGTTTGAATGTCTTCATCATTGATTTCATCTGTTTTAGGTTAGTGGAATCTATGAAAGGTATTTTCTTCACCTTCAACCATGGTATTTTTAGTTTCAAGTTCTTGTTCTTTGAATTTTTGTTTTTAAGATCTTGTTAAAATAGGCATACAAGTGATAAAGATGTACTATACTTTGATCTTTTTTTAGAGAGTGCCAAGGAAATTCCTAAGTCAAATAGAATGATGGATTCCATTGATGAGACCAAGGTGATAAATTTGATGTAGAGCATGTTTTTCATGATGAAGGATGATAGATCCTAATGATGAAACTCAGCTAACAATCAGAGATAGGGTTGATGATTTAGGCACTTTAAGATGGTTTGATCCAAGTTTAGTTAAAATAATTTCAATTGTAAAATCTAGTTTCTTCAAGTTTAAACTGATGTGGTGATAAGGAATGATCAGTATTCTAGAAAAATTCCCTAAATCTGATTTTAATTATTTGAAAGACATTCAAATTAGATCTCTATTTGTGAATCAGTTGGATGCACTAAAATAGGGACCAAATGCACTAAAACATGGCACATATGTGTTAAAATATGACTTGGATGCACTAGACTATTTCCTAGATGTGCCAGAATAGGATATTTATGTGCTAAAAGATCTGATGAATGTGCCAGAAAAGAATCCAGATGTGCTGGAAGATGAGCTAAATGTACTAGAAAAGTACCCAGATGCGCTAGACTGCCCCTCCTATATGTGCTAGAATAGAAATCTAATGTGTTGGAAAGTGAAGTAAATGTGCCAAAACATGGGCTAAATGCACTAAAAGATGAGGCCAATGCGCTAGAAAAGACCCTAGATGCACTAGAAGATAAGATAAATGCACTAGCAAAATTCAGAGATGCGCTAGACTGTCCCTAAATGTGGTTCAAGCTATCTAATAGATGTTTGACTTAGCTCAGTGTTGGAATATCAAGTAAATGTGTTAAACAAATTGCAAATGCACTGGATGATGGAACAAATGCGCCATAATATGGCCTAAATGTGTTGAAAGGTATGATGGATATGCTGAAATAGAAACCAGATGCGCCAGAGTATGAGCTAAATGCGCTAGAAAAGGACTCAGATGTGCCAGAATATGACTTATATGTGCCAGAATATGAACTAAATGTGCTGAAATAGGGAGTATATGTGCTGGAAAAGAAGTTGTATGCACTGAAAAAGAGCCAGATGCACTAAAACAAGAAGCTAATGGGCTAAACCAGAAATGGTCACTGTTTTTGAAAGGTTTGTCTAGTTTTTCTATTTTTGGATTAGTGAATCTGAATGTTTCTGGTGAGTGATCTAAACAGTAAGCTTGCTTGGTTTTCTTGTTTGTGAACCATGTGAATTAAATGTTTTTTTAATGGATGATCTATTGAAAAATGATTTCAAATACAAGTTGTAAAACAGTTTTTTCACCCTATGAACTAAACAATAAGTGTATTTTCAAGGATTAGGTCTAATCCTTTTGATTTCCATAGGTATTAAACAATAGCAAACAGATCAGACACTTTTCTAATGTCAAGGGTCATTAATAACATCACAGCCCACATCTTAGAACTATGTCAGCTCACACAGTCATGTCACCCCCTAGAGGGTTCCTGTGTTTTTTCCTTTCTTGGGTCTTAACCAAAGTTGAATCCTCCACTTTTGGCCAATAATCTCTAGTAGTTATATGGTGAGTATCTTGTGGGCAGATTCTTCCCTCCCCTTGCACTATGAATATTTAAAATGTTCGAAAACTAACTTGACTGGCTACTACACTTAAATCTCTTAGTAAGGGTTTCCATTCAGTGCAAAAAAATGATAAACTCCCTCAGGAGACCTCCAACCTTTAGAAAAAAGGCTTTGCCATGGATGGTTATCAATGCACACTACTTTTGACTAGGAGTTTCCTCGCAATCACATTTGATTATAGTGGGTTGGAATACTTGGCTTTAGTCGTTCCCACTTAGGTTGTTCTATTAGGGTGAGTACTTTTTCCCACTATGATAGGCCTTCTAAAGGTGCTATTGCAATAATTGAAAGAGTGAGTTTGGCATTTTGGTCAACCAATGAAGGGGAGAGCATAGGCCTATCACTTTACAAGTGCAACATACATGGGATTCATTAACCTTCTAATTAAACTAGATGCCTAATTTAACCAAAGGAAAACAAAATTAACTCTAGCCCCTGCAAACACCATTAGTAGTTTTAGATAATTGTCTTTGATAGCATTTAAAGCACCTGCAAAATAGAAAGACATAGATCAGTTTCCCAAATTTTAAATTTTTGCAAATAAAGTTGAATGTGCTAAAATAAAAACCATATGCGCTAAAAGATGCACTATATGCACTATAAAACAAACTAAATGCACTAATCTGGAAAGCAAAAAATGAAAACCAAAGTCTTGTATGCACCAAAAGAGCAGCCCGATGTGCTGAAAGATCCCATAGATGCACTAAAACAGGGGGTATGTGCAGGATCATCATGGAAAAATCAGGCCCTTAAGTGGCAAAAAATTCAAAAAAATCAGAGTTAGGCAACATGACATAAAAATTTGAATAAGTTATCTATATTATTTCAAAAATATGTAAGAATAGAATTTGTAGCAAATTGAATGTAGTTTCTAAACTACTAGGTTTTTTTTTAAATCTATTTGGTGAAAATTGAAATTTCAATGCAATAGTACTTTTAAATTTCAGTGGAAAAAAATAAGTAGGTGTCCTATTCCACTACCCCTAAATCCACAATAAAGTGATCATATTTAGATATAAGTAGAGGGATCGTGGTCCCATGTGATGGTATATTTTGTAATTTTTTCCAAGTAATAATTAATTATGAATTTTTTTATTACAACTTTTAAAAAATATAAAAAATTGTATGTCTAACCACCTTAATTTGGGCAAAACTTCATGAAATTTAATTTTTCTCTTTTTAATCCTACAGTATGTGAAGCATAGAATGTGACACATGTTTCAGATTCAAAATGTGATACCATTTGAAAGCTATTGATGTTTTTCTAATCAGCCTATCAATCAGACTTTAGTCGAATTTAAATAGAAAATGAATAATAATTATTTATTAAATCTGGAAGTGTTACAATTTATATTGGTGGAAAGCTGAGAATATCCTTAAAAACCCTTTTGTTTCATCAATTTTGGGTAAAAAAAAGTCACCAGCCACATACCCTACACATACCCATCATATCGCCACTTTTTGGGCCATGATGATCCTACACACACCCATGGACTGAATGCGCTGAAAGAGCAGCTAGATGCACTAGAATAGAAATTGGATGCACCAAAAGAGTGGGTAGATGCACTAGAAGATGCTTCAAGTGCACTACATTGAAATTCATGATCAAACTTGTAGACAAAAACTTGCCAAAAAATGTTAAAAATGGGGCTAGCTCCCCACGGTGGGCGCCAAATTTATATGTGTATAAAATATGTGAGTGCATAAACACGAAATACAACACATCAATGAAACATTATATTATAGAATTCAAATAAAAATGTAATCAAATTGAAAGAAAAAACTCTCTAATGTCGCCCCATTGTCCTCTATCTCCAAGGATTTTTTTCAGTCATTGTGGCTCTCAGATTCTTTGTATGCACAAGACTCTTCAAATGACAACCTGAAGAACGAGATGTTTGAAATGAAATAAACCTTTCTACATGATTGATTGCTAAATTATATGTTTTAGATGATAAACTAAGATTATGATAATGATATGATATGGATAATGGAAATGCTATGATGCAACTACAGTAATTAAGATGCAGCTAGTGTTAAAGTCATGATTGATTGAACTAAATGATACTAATATGCAAATGCTAAAATGCTCAATACTAAGATAATACTAAGATAATAATGCCAATGAATTTTTTGCAAAATGTAATTTTGCTAAGCTCTCTATATGAAATGTTGTAAATGAGGCTATATTTATAGATTTCTCCAAGGCATGATCTTACTTGGCAGGATTCAATGGTCTGGATTCGATCTGGAGAGATGGACGGTCGAGGATGAAGAGGTTAGAGAGAATCAAGGAGTGTGTCCCCTTTAAAAGAACACATTGCCAAGTGTGAAGGAGAATCAAATGGAAGAGAAAGCCAAGTGTCTCAAAATTGGTTATAATTTGTTGAGATAAATGCCATATTTAAATATTGAAAATATTTAATTTCATGAGACACATGATTAAGTGGAAGATGAGAAGTTAGTAGAAATGTACTCAAATTCAAATATAAAATTTGAATTTAATAAAAGGGAGTTAATTAAATTAAAAAAACTAATTAAAGTTGTTTATTTAATTAAAACATGAAGAAAGTGATTTTAGAATAAGAAGAATTTAAGAAAGTGAACTATATAATATTTAAATTTGTCAATTTATTTATAAGTAGAAGAATTAAAGATTTATCAATTAAATAACTTGTATTTAATTAATTTTCTCCATACCAATTTTAGGTGTATACACTCCATCATCTTTCTAAAGTGTTGAATATTTTATATAAAGTATAAAACATGTTATCCTTATTTTTGCACTTCTTTTAACTTGTATCATTACATGCACTTAACTTTTGAATGATGAGTCCTTACTTATATCCAAAACATTTTGAGCCTTGTTATAGTGATTAAGTATATTACTTGTGCTTTGTTGTGTGAAATTTTGTGACATTGCAATGCCTTTACTTTTCAATATAATTTAAAGCTTATTGTTTCTTTGCACAAGTATAAAATATGTGTATATAAAACGATTGTACCATAAGAAATCTTAATTATTACTACAAATTATCCTTGGATATAATATTAGTTCTTGACATACATTCAAATGAATGTTCTTCTCATAATCTGTGGGTTAAATATTTTCTCTTCTAGCATGCATGGTGGATCATTTTATTCCAAGGGTGGTGTATGTTTCATCGAGTTATAAAGTCGTATCGTACCAAGGGAAACAAGATATCTTAATAATAAAGGAATCTAACTTGGACATAAAAAAACAACAAAAATATCGTATGAAACAACTAAGTGTAGTTATTTATCGATCTACAAAAAACTGAAAAATCATATGTAATAGATAACTAATCATTAGAAAAAACTAAAAATCATATTCATTATGGTAAGCACAATGTGTTATGTATTTACTTCCCATAAAAGTTCCAAATTACACTATAAATATAACACATGGAAACGAGTGTGAGGAAATCGCTAATGACATCAAAAGGCTATTGAAATTGGATACAATCATATATACAATATGTGAAAAATTTACAAACATTTGTGACTAAATTTTTTACAAATATTGACTATAATAACTAAATAGTTTGTAAACATTGTCAACTAGGTCAACTATCTATGAACAAGTAACATTTTGGCATTGTCACTATCAAGAAGAAATTTTTGCACTCAGATTTTCAAGTTAGACTTCATAGCATACAACATAGACTGTATCCCATATTTTTCATGTAATAGCCTGAATGATGATATCACATGGTGCACATCAAACCTAATAGTGTAGTTGAATTTGAAGAAAAAAAGAAACCATTCCTCAACAAGCCCTTGTGATAACTAATTCAAGATTCCCCCTTAAGGAATCTCATGAATTTCATGCTCATCTCATTGGTAAGACTGTGATTTTTGATAATTATTGTTGGTTTAATGGATAGCTTCCAAATGAATCTAGTTAGGAAAAGGTCTTGAATCTCTTGGTAAAGATGAATTGGCCAGTCACAAAAATTTAAAATCTCTATTTGTAGATTTGTGATATTTAATGTCCAAGCTCATTATCGCCCATAAATCATAGAGGTAGTTAAAGTAAGGAGCATAATTATTAAATTTTATGTGACTAAACTTTGGCGCATTTGTGTCAATTCTCCTTAACATATTTTCCCTCAACCTATATAAGAGACTCAATTCCTCTATCCGAGTGGGGAAATTACATAGAAGATACCAATGGTATTTGGTCAGCCAACTAGAGACCCATGTATGTGCATTATGTGACATCTTGTATACCTACATCAAAGAAATTATTAGCTTTCACATCTTGACCATACGAAGAAAAAATAGAGCAAGCAGAATTAAATAACACAGAACCCACTGTGTTTTCCACACTACCAATATGTTGTGCATTTTTTGGTTAATCATATACAAAAATTGAAATATTTTTTTTTCTCAAACAAATAGATGTGGTACATGTTCAAATTAAATGTATTGACTTAAGAGATTCTACCTATTCTTGAGAAGTGGAACTTTGACAAAGTATAATTCAATAACACAAAATCCATTATGTTTTCCACCCTACCAATATGTTGTGCATTTTTTTGTTAATCATATGAACAAATCAAAATGCATTTTTTTCTCAAAAAAATAGATGTCGTGCATGTACAAGGTACATGTATTCACTTAAGAGATTCTATCTGTACTTGAAAGGTTGACCTTTCACCAAGTAGAATCAAATAACACAAAACCCACCATGTTTTCCACCCTTCCAACATGTTGTTCATTTTTGTTTAATCATACAAAGAAATTCAAATGCAATTTTTCTCAAATAAATAGATGTGGTGCATGTCCAAGGTACATGTATTCACATAAGATATTATTCATATTCTTCAGAACTTGAGGAAGGAGCATGTATAGTATGTGCAATGGGAAAATTATAATGCACAACTAGATCAACATGTACTACAATGCCTAAAATGAAAAAGGAATCTACTATGAAAATAATTTAAAATAAGTAGACCAATGTGAAAGAGGGAGATAGGGAGATGTAGGTATGAAGAGGTAAGGTGAACAAAATAGAGAGAGGTAGGTAGAGAGGGATCTAGGTAGGGTGGAAGAGGTAGAGAGGTGGTGTGAGAGAGAGATGAGGGGAGGGAGAGGTAGAGAGAGGGCTAGGTAGAGTGAGGGAGATGTAGGGTGGGATGGAGGGAGGGAGAGAGAGGGAAGGAGGGAGTGAGAGATAAAGGGAGGGGCATGTGGAAATATAGAAAGGGGGAAAGAGGGACACAGGGAGGGAGAGCAAGATGAGGAGGGATGATGAGAGAGGAGAGATGGAGAGGTAGGTAGAGAGAGGTAATTTTTAAGGAATAGAGGGATAGGTAGGTAGATAGAGTGAGGAGATATAGCAAAATTAGAGAGGGAAGGGGAGAGAGAAGTAGATAGAGGGGGGAAGTTGGGAAGGAGAAGGAGGTGGGTAGAAAGAGAGGTGGGGTGAGATGGATTAAGGGAAAGGTAGGTAGAGAGGGAGAGGGTGAGTGGAGATAGAGAGAGGGAGAGAGGGATCTAGAGAGAGGGAAAGAGGGAGGGAGAGAGGTAAGGTGCAAGGAATAAAGAGAGGGGTAGGTAAAGATAGATAGAGAGGTAGGGTGGGAGAGGTACAAAGAGAGATCTAGTGGGTCTGGGTGAAGCCACAATAGTGATTTACAATTTGATGGACGAAGGAAAATATGTTTTTGTGTGATTTCACTAGCTCGGGGGGTTCACTCGAACTAGCATGTTTGAGCAAACCCCTTAAGAGGTTCGGTTGAACCATATGGTTTGAGCGAACTATAGGTTCAACCGAGCCTATTAAAAGTCAACGAAAAACAATATTTTAAGGGGTTCGACCAAACCCCTTTGAAATAGGGATATTTAAAAAGCTCCATCCATCACTGTCAAACGAATGGACAGTGAACAGGGAGCAGCGATGAACATTTGAAGCTTCGACCGAATGACGAATGAGACCTCCAGCAATTTATCAACGTGCACCACCTTGCCAATATCAACCTCGACCTCCACAGCTTGAACCAGGTTGGAATTTTATTTCGCTATTTAAAATTGCATTTGTTTCAAAATTTGTAAACCCTAAATGTTATGAAATTTGTTTGAAATCAATTTTGTGCTATCATTTATCATAAGATTCCATGAGACCAAATTTTTTCATGAAGGAAAATTCCATGAAACCAAAACTTCAAACAAATTTGATATTTAATTTTGAATATACCCTGTTTCAAAGCTCCCATTTTCGCTCACGGAGGGTGAAGGATGTGGAATTTGGTTTTACAGCTGCGAATTGCATTTGCTTGAAAGCTTCTAAATTTTTTTCAACAAAGCCATTTGCTCTACAATTTGGCTTTACAACTGCCAATTGCATTTGCTTGAAAGTTTCTAAAGCCTTTTAAACAAACCCATTCAAGGTAAAATTTGGGTTTACAGCTGCCAATTGCATTTGCTTGAAAGTTTCTAAAGCCTTTTAAATAATACCCATTTTGTAAAATTTAGATTTATAGCTGCCAGTTCCATTTGCTTGAAAGTTTCTAAATCCTTTTAAACAATACCCATTTTGTAATTTGGATTTACAGCTGCCAATTGCATTTGCTTGAAAGTTTTTAAAGCCTTTTAAACAAACCCATTTTGCAAAATTTGGGTTTATAGCTGCCTTTTAAACTTCCCTCTTCTCAAGATCCTTGAATTATATAATAATAAAATTCCAAAAGAGGCAACCCCTCTTCTTAACCCTTCATTTTGGCTAAATAAGTTGAATCTAATATATATTGCTTGACCTAATGGATTTTTAACATGTTAAACCATTTATTCAAAGAAAAGAAGAGAGTCCACAAAGGAATTTTGAGTAAATAAGGTAAGTTTTAACTTATAAAATGTGGTAACTCTTAGATATTTTCCTCACCAAAATATCTCTCCAAATTTAAATCTAAATGTGCATCCAAAAAAATACAAATCCATAACTAAATTTAATTCAAAAAGTGGACCATCTATGGCCTTCTATAAACTTCTTGAAGATGTATTCCCATAAATGATAAATTAAAAGTGAAGTTATGACCTACACCAAAATGACATGAAATTATCTTTCTAAGATGTCATATTTGCATAAATCCCTCAAAGAATTTTTTTAACTAATTTTAAACACTCAAACAAATACATATATATGAATATACTTCACTTATAAATTCTTGGAATATATCAATCCATCACAATTAAAATCTTAGACATCATGCATAATATTTTTGATGTATTCACAAAGCTACCTAGGGTCTCATAAGACTTCATTAGGTGAATACCAATATGCATATATCTAATGGTGGGGTAAATGGAGGAGGATCAGGAGTAAGTTCATATATATATATATATATATATATATATATATATTTCTATTAATTATTTTGCAATCCAATATATTGGTTGGAGAGGTTGCATTTGAATAGAAGAAGTTAAGATAAGGTCTATTAAAATATGACTTACCATGTTCTCTATTCTTAGGATTTTGGAGTATATCAAAATATCCAACCTATATTTCATTGTCGATCTCAACCAATCTTTGCTTCAACTTCCAAACCATCCACACAATCCTCCCTAAAATATTCAACATGTGAAACATAATTATGAGGAAGATACAAATAATCCTTGACATAACTTTTTGTATCAAAGGATAATATGGTTCTATAATTTTAAACTATTTCCAATTTTGAAATCAAAATACAATCAATTATCTATTTAATCTTGAAATAATCATAATTTTAAGGAAAACATAAAGTACTTGAATATTTTTAAGGTCTCTCATTAGATTCTACTTACTCTAACTTAAATTTAAAAAACAACATTAAAATCCACATAACAAATTTCAAAGACATAATATTATTACAATATTATTTAAAAATCTAATTGCAATGAACATGTTATAGTAGTAAATATTCAAATTTTAAATCTATGAAAATATATAACGAAATGATCCTTGTTTTTCATATATCATTTGTGATGAGAATGGTGAATATTATAATTTTATAGGCCAATCTTTAGGTACTAATTCACCATTTTTAAAATGATCCTTAGTTTATTCATTGTTTTTCTTAGGATTATAATTTTTTACAATTTCTATTAAACCAAACTCAAAATAATGGTATAGATTAAGATTCTTGTCTTTATCCTACATTTGGGTCATGTTTGATTAGATTTATTATCATATTTAGAAGTTGTATTTTGTTATTATATATTTTTTAACATCTATAAAATGTATGGTTGGATTAGTTCAAGATGTTTATAACAAGTATACAATATGAAGTCAAACTTTATTAGATTGATTCTTAATAAATTAGGAATAACGATTAAATTTATAGTTTTATGCAATCTATAAGTATAAATAGTTTGATGGTAGAAACTTTATACATATAAAAATATGATAAATGTGTGATTCTTATGGAATATTGATATTCTAGTGTGAATTCTTAATTTTAGACATACTTAACTAGATAAATTTAGGTTCAATGAAGAAAATAGAACTTTTTTTTCACTTACATAATCATATCTTGAAGTTCATTTATGTTAACAACTATTAAATTAGATTATTTTTATCCCCAATTATTTTCGAATAATTTTACACTAATGTTTGTTTTTAGATTACTCCTTCCTGATCTAGCTATGCATTTTTCTTATTCTTTCTTTCATTGTTTCATTTAAAATTTAAACCATTTAAGGATGCTCTGTTATAGATTATAGTTGTCTTCCAATTCTTTATAAATTTTTCAACCCTCTCATGGTCTAAAAAATTTTGCATTCAACAACCATGTCTAAAGTACATTATATACCCAACCTCTTCCCCTATTTAAAACACTCATAAACCTTGTTACTAATCTCATTCGAAGAGGTGGAACAACCAATCTTAGAGGGATCCTCATCCATGGAATTTTTATCTTTGTTCTTGACACTGAGATCCACCACATGTTTAGGTGGTTATCAATAGAATTAATCATTTTAGCAAACATAGGAGAGACATGGGACCCATCAATCTAGGATCTAGTACTATATTCTAGAAATAGTAGAACTAGAAGCTAGAATCCTAATAATGATAGCATTTGGATAATACACAAGTTTTCCTTTTGAAGGGATTGGGGAACACTTATTGGATGGGTTTTATTTCCCCTTCACCACATGTTGATTAGGATTAAGAATTGAAATAATAAAATTCTCAAATTGGTATAAGAAAAAAATAAGCCCTTGGTGGAGGGGATCTCATTTTTTTCTCATGTGAAACTCTAATAATAGATTTCTTAAATTACATGAGTAAATGAAAATGGAAGCTAACAAGTCACATGCATCTAAAATTATTTATAAGATAAAAGTGATAGGATAAACAACATTTATAGTTTCCTTCTAGTATGAAATAAATAATCAAGTAGAAACATTTATATACTTGTGAGGAAATCATCTATATGTTCCTTCCTCTTGTATTTACTTTCTTTATGAGACTTCAAGCCCTTCATGGATAAATTACTTGTAGTAGCAATACCTTCCTCAATGGCTTTAAAGGTTAACCTTCTTACTTTTTAACCAAAATTTTAATAACATTCAATTTTGTGTAATTTATGGAGCACTATTATCATTTTAATTCAAAATAATGTAAGAAATTTATATAAATTTAAAATTTTAAAAATCATAAAATAATAGTTTTAAATTAATTGAAAACATGGTTGGACCCCTCTAATTTTGTGGAACTATTTCTTAAAAGCTATTTTAGTTGAATTTTATATAATAGGCAAAGGAAGCCACATATGGCATTAAGACCTTCCTTGATGGTCTTTATTAGGAAATTTTTAATTTCATTCATAGGTCTTGAGGTATTTTAAACAAAAGTTGTGTTTGGAAAAAGGTATTTGGTACAAACTCCCAAAAAAAATAATGTTATATGTTTATGCTATTAACACATGAAATTTTGGGCCTTAAAATAGCCACATCAGCCCCATATTTTAATACAAATGAGACATTGAGGCTTTATGTCACTTATAATAGATCTACTATTCTTAAATTATTTGATATAGCTCCATTTAGATCAATCCATATATCCTAATTTCTATCAAATCATAGGGTGTCAATTTCAATAATTACACAATGAAGCACATATGATTTTTCATTTGCTAGCAGAGGGTTATCTTATTATGCCATTAAAATAAAATATAGGTCCTCAATACTTTTCATCTTTATTTTCCATCATTACATTGAACCTTATAAGGGATTTCTTTATTGGTAATCATCTAATGCATAAAGACAAATAATGTCAAAATTAAGCCCTTAATTTTATAAATAACTTCAAATAATTTATAACATGGGTAAACACTAGAGTCAATTGCATAATCTATCATATACTTATCAATCAAATTTCATATCATGTCTATCATTCTAATGACTAGCTTCCAAATAAAAGCATCCTTCTAAATAAATTAAAGTGCTCAATTATGGTTACATGTTACCAATTTTACTTCTTGTAAAATAATATAATCAATAGACTCATAAGAAATCATACAATCAATAGCTCTCTTGCTAGGAGATTCTTTACCTTTTACATTTAAACTATTAAAATTAATAATTATCCACGGTAACACTAATATAGTAGATATTAATAAAAATATAAAGCCTTCATTTCCTTCCTCTTTTGGGAGACTTGGATCTACAACCAATTATGTGCATCATTCCATCTTTCATCAATGATTTGGAACATCAAGGATTGATCATTGTGCATCATGTTATACAAAGCTCGTCCATTATATCTAGTTGTAGAATTTGTATAGGAAACTTTTTTAATTTTAAAAAATGTAAGAATTGATTTATTTTACTATAATATCCAAGAAATTTATAAAAATAAGAGTAATAAAATAATTATTAATATTATCTAAATGAGTAAATATAACCATATTTTCATATGGAGGATTTTATATTATCTATAAGATTTGAGGTAATAGAAAAAATATGTACAAAGATTAAATCTTCATTTTCTCCTATTCTTTCATTATTTCTTTCTTTTTGTACTAGGGTTAAATCTTCATCTAGGTTTGTTGTGTACTTATAAGAAACCTTTGTTCCTTAGTATCATGTTCTTGTACATTGTATGATAACTTTCATGATAAATATTATGTGCATGTGTCCCTTCCTCCTATCAAATTTTCTTTATGGAAATGACGAAGTTTATTTCTAATTTTTTGGTTTCCTCCTTATCAAAATATTGCTTCAATAATTTAGAAATCATATTTACAAGCTTATCATCTCTCTCATTTTCTTCTCTTATTTGTACCTTCAATAATGACTAAATTGATTTTACATGACCACCAATGTTAAGTAATGACGCTTTCCATTTATTACTAGTTGCAGGAAATAAATCTTAGATGCAACCTTTATCAAGATTTTTTAAGTCTTTAATGGCACATTTTGTACTAGAGTGCACACTTGTAAATTTAAATTTTAGAATTGTTTTAGATTATGTTTTGTGTGCAATCTAGTAATTTGAATGTTTTGATTATTAATAACTATGATAGATGTTGAATTTTTTTTGTTAATGGTATGAAAATATTATTGATGAGTAGATGAATTATTAGAACTGTTTTAGATTTCTATTCCCTATATCTATATATATTATTTACCAAGGTCTCATTGCTCCTTTAGGTGTACATACATATATAACATGGAAAATGTAGATGTTCCACCTCCAGAATCTTTGTTTGCAAATACCACTAATGAGATTAAGAAATTGAGAGACTCATTAGCACAAGGTGCAAACCCAGGGATATATTTTGAACCATGCATGTCAATATTACATAGTCTAGAAAAACTAAGAGATGAACTTGAGAGGACTAGTACATTTTCCCTAGATAAAGTAGCTACTATTATTTCTCCACCGATACATTTTGATCAATTTTTCGACGGATGCTGGCCCAGAATTTTGACGTTTCAAATGTCGTCAAAATTCTGATGCAATAATAATGACAAATAGCCGTCAGAATTCTGACGAGCTGTCATTGAAAAATTGATCAAAATGTATCAGTGCTCACATGCAGGAAGAAGTACATGGTGAGGTTCCCCTTAAACAAATATAGGATAGTGTGACCAAAGAAATGATAAAAAACACTTGTTTTCCATTTTATCAAAATGTACGTAAGGTTAGGGGATACCAGGTCACTAGATGTGTTGATCATACTATGGCCTCATTAATCTACCCATGATTTCTCACAGCACATGGCCAATACCAAAAAAATGACCAAATTCCATTATATTTTGTTTAGTAGTTGTATGCTGAGGTCCATTTGGGCCTCAAATTCAACTACCTGGACATTCCACCATATGTTGGTTAGAGGCGTGGTATGATTGTCGATAGGCCCTCCTATCATCGAGCAAATAGACCAGCCCTAGTGTTTAGGGTATTGGTTGGTGAGAGGTCTCCTGCTCTCACCCCAACTCTAGCCCCCATACCAGATGAGGTCATCGTTGCTTCCCAAAAGGAAGCAATTGACACTGTAGGTGACATTGTAGTTGCCACCACTAGGATATCTACTAATCGTGTAGGTCAGTATTTGATGTCTAGACGTTCCTGATCCATGCCATTTTCAGCACAATGGACCACCATGGATCCTTTTACATCAGCGATCATCCCTACTCCCACACATCTTGAGGTACTTTCAAGAGATATGGCATACAGGACTCTATATTGTTTGGTTGAGGACCTCTTGGAGGCATATGCCTTCATTGCATCAGACTATGGGATCAATGTAGAGCATGTCAGAGATTGTTTGGCACACGGAGCCCATTCAATTCCAGGATCCCATGACTCTCAGCTCAGCACTAGTGTGTGTCGGGATCCACCTATAGATCATTCAACAACTGCATGGACTATGGGTTTTATTGAGATGTTGATTGGTTTCGGTTCATCATCGCCGATGCCATCTCACCTACATAGTCCTCTTCACTCATCATTTATGGCAGACATGGGATAGATCAGATGGATGTAGATGTTGGTTCGTCACTTGACCGTTTGGTTGATATGGTGGAGGCAATTGTTTCAGAAGACTTAGGTCATCCAATATCAGATGATGTGCATGTATGTGTACATGTGCGTGTTTCAATTCCTTTTTAATTATTTTTAAATTTTAGTTTTAACTAGATATTCATGTACTGATATATATGTATATATATTGTAGGTGGACATACCTCATGTCACTCCTAGCCTTGGTCCAATCGTGTACATTGACATGACTCTATGGATGAATTTGTTGCCAGTGGACATATGAGTTTTAAATTTTTATATATACACATGTATATGTACATGCATATGTATGCATAGATCTAGATAGATATTTAAAAATACAAGTACAAATGTCTTAAAAATAGCTTTCATAAAATTTATTTAATATAAATTATATGTATTTAACACATTTTGTGCATAATTTTATTTGCAGGGCTCAACACATCCATCAGAGCAGGACTGTTCTCATTCAGATGGTCGTTTGACTAGGATTCGACATTCATATTAGGCCCTACACTAGATTTATGATCTTTACTACATGTATTTGCTTATATGATTATCTTTAGTATTTGACATTTGATGATCTCTAACTTACATTTGCTTATATGATATACATACATTTGTTTATTTGATGATCTTTAGTATTCGACATTTGATGATCTCTAACTTACATTTTCTTATATGATAAACATACATTTTCCTCTTTGCTTATAGCATGTTATGTTTATACATTGAATCTATTTACAGGTATGTACAGGATCATCATGGGAAAAATAGGCCCTTAAGTGGCAAAAAATTTAGAAAAATCAGAGTTAGGCAACTTCACATAAAAATTTGAATAAGTTATATATATTATTTCAAAAATATGTAAGAATGAAATCTGTAGAAAATTGAATGTAGTTTCTAAACTACTAGGTTTTTTTTTTTTTTAAATCTATTTGGTGAAAATTTGAAATTTCAATGAGGTACTTGTACTGTGGAAAATAAGAAGTAGGTGTCTGTCTCACTCACCCTAATCACAATAAATGATAATATTTTTTATAATACTTAGATATAAGTAGAGGACTCAAGTCCCCGATGTGATGCATATTTTTTGTAATTTTTTCCAAGTAAATACCACTATGAATTTTTATTACAACTTTTAAAAAAATTTAAAAACTCATATAACTGCTAACTTGGTCAAACTTCATAAAATTCAATTTATTTTTTAATCTTATATAGTATGTGAAGCATAGAATGTGACACATATTTTGGATTCAAAAAATGCATACCGCTTGAAATTTATAGATGTTTTTCAATCAGCCTAATAACTGCAAGACTTTAGTCAGAATTCAAATAGAAAATGAATAATAATTATTTATTAAATTCAAAGTAAAGCATGTAAATTTATATTGGTGGAAAGTTGAGAATCTCCCTAAAAACCTTTTGTTTCATCAATTTTGAGTAAAAAATTCATCAGCCACATACCCATCATATTGCCACTTTTTGGCCCATCATGATCCTACACATACCCTTACATGTATGTATGTGTTTTCTTATATTTACATGTTTATATGATATATGTATACATTTGCTTATATTCTTGATATACATACATTTTCTTATTTGATGATCTCTTAGAACTTACATTTCCTTATATGATATACATTTTATCTCTAGTAGAATTTTAGGAAATGAATGCCACTTTATAATTAAGTTCATTCATGTTGATCACAATAAATATTTTGCACACACACCCATTGAATTTTATAGTAAGCAGTAAAAAATTATAAAATAAATGACTCCCAAGCTCAAGTAAACTAATGATATTTTATAAATGAGTGTATTTACAAGCCTATTTATTAATGCACATGTTCTTCTAGTTTTAAGATTTGATAAAAATGATTTAATTAAAATCTTGATAGAAAGTAAGAACAAATAAAGTGCATCACTTTGTGGTACACAAAACTCCTATTTTTTTTAAAATGACTTTAAAATGACTTAAGCAACATGAACCATTGAGGAGTTGAGAACAAAATATAATTATAAAGAAGAGGTAGGAACATTCCTTTTATAATTATATACCATCCTTCAAACACTTTCCCTCTAAGTTATAAAAATTTATGTTAAATTATTTCATAAATAATCTCTTAATCTAAACCATTATTAAATTATACGAAAATTTTATTCTTTGAAATATTAAGAAAATTCAATTCAAATTATACCTCTATTATCTTTTTGACAAGTAACAAAATTCTAAAATTACTAGATATATGTTGCATATCTATACATTAAAAAACAACAAACTCCACAATGAAATAACTTGTTTGATTACCACTTGATTCATTTAATCTAGGATCTAGTTATTCCATACACTAGAATAATTTTTTCCCATATGCATATAAATACAAGCTTATTTTTCATTATTCCATATCAAATTGCAAGATTAATTCACATTTATATCACTTGGAGCTCGCAGATTTTGGAGAAAAGGTTTTTACACATTTATCAAGGAGGCAAATATTGGAGAAGACAACTTTTCATTTTTATCAATCAAGGAAAAATTTGGAGAATTTAACTAAGTTGGTATAGGATTTGTTTTGAGATATCTTTAATTTGAAGAAGAAAATGGGACAAGAAAGAAAAAGAAAAAATGTGTCTCAACGAAAATTGTCAAAAGAAGAAGAACAAAAGAGGCATGAACAAAAAATAGAAAATTATCATAGAAAGAAGCAAGGTACATGCTTGTTTCTTCTCTCTCTCTCTCTCAAGTGTGTGTTTAGGACTTTTATTAACACCTCAATTTGTTTTGCTTATAAATATATTTCCAATTATGAAAACCATGTTAGATTTAACTTGGAAACTTTAATACTAAAATATAGTCATCTTGCATAGACATTACCTAAATTGCTTATCATCTATTTCCAATTTCTTTTGTTGCATGGAATTATTAAGTTTAAGAATATTTGATTTTATTTGTTTCAACTCCACTTAAATAACTCATAGTCTCTCAATTTCTTTGCTTACATGTAAATTCAAACAAGCAGGAAATTCCTAAGCTGAAGTCGAGCCAAATCTAGATATTGGATCAAATGAATCCACTGAAGAACACATGGACCTTGAAGTTAGGGAGGAGACCCAAGTTCAAACAATGCTTGTTGGAGAGGGTTCAGGATCACTTCCTTCTATTGGTATGGATGAGCATATAAAACTAGTTGTTCAAAACTTCTGTCACTTATAGCATCATGTCTTATCATTTTGTTTGCTTGCATATATAAACTTCACTTATATAGAATCATCTCTCACTTTCTTTGCAAAATATTTTGTGAAATGTAGAAAGGGCTCAACAAGCAAGAAGTTCTCATGTTGAAGTTGAGTCAAATCTATATATTAGATCAAATGAATCCATTGAAGAACACATGGACCTTGAAGATAGGGAGGAGGCCCAAGTTCAAACAATGAATGTTGGAGTGGGGTTAGGTTCACTTCCTTCTACTGGTATGCATGAGCATATAAAACTAGCTGAAAAGGTGATGAAACAAATTTCTTATATAAATTTAGATCATTTACTTGAAATGGATATGGAGAAGCTGAAATATTATGCCAACCAGCCTTATAATAAGAGAAAGAGGTCAATGAAAATCTATAAATGGAATAATCAATCATCATTTCAATCATCTTGATACACTTGAAAAAACCCAATTTTTATCACGTTTACTTCTTCGTAATGAGCTGAAAGAGTCATTACAATTGTTGGGTGTACATTCAGCATCAAATAAGAAGAAACACATGGGATTACAAAAGGATGTTGCTCAAAATGTTAAAAAGGGTTTAGATTCCATTGGGAAAGGATCTCCATCAGTGGATAAGGCCACTACAAGAAGGGTGATGTTGACATCTATTGTACATCAAGATATAGCAATAAAAAGAAAAATGTCCGCACTTTCGGCTGAAATTGGTTATAGTAGAACCACATTAATAAAATATGAAAAAAAGAGAAATTTTTGGATGAGTTCAGAAAGCAATTGGGCAATTATGTGTAGAGTTCCCCGTTCTGACAAGATTGAAGATGTTGTTAGGAACTTGATCTCAATTTTTTGGCATGATCAGACTCGTCCATCATCAAATACTAGAGATGTTATGAGACACAAGATTGGGCCTAGTATTTTTGAAAATCATATCAAACATTGACTAGACATAACACAATTTGAGATGTATACGAAATTTTGTAATACATATCCTCATATAAAGATTGGGAAAACAATATTTGAAAGGTTAAAGCCATATTATGTGAAGATGAACAAGTTTTTTGAAAATTGTTGTTGTCGTTATCATATTGAATTTGATCTCTACTATCAGGTGTTTTGAAAGATGAGAGAAGAAAGTTGTGGGTTTCAAAATGCACCTCGTAAATAGGCAAGTTTGTTCATAAAGGCTATTTTATGTGATCATGAAAATGGACCTCAAATAAACTGCATAAAAGGAATTTGTGAGACATGTGGAAATTTGGCTAAATTTCCTTCACGAAATGAGGATACTGACTTAACAAAGACAATAAATTGCAAGAGGTAAGTACTATTTTTAGAGAGTTTATTTGTTTCAATTTTATTAGATTGTTATTTCAATTCTCTAATGTAATGTTTCATTCATTGTGTTGTTTATTACTTATTCACATATTTTACTCACACAGGTACAAGTATGTAAAGTTGCAAACAAATTTTGGGAAAGAATCCACATGGTTGAACTATGTAGAAGAGGAGATTCCTATTGGAATATTTATGGAAGATTTTCAAAAATTGAGACAACCATACATACAACATTCTGTTTTGCTAAGTGGCAAGCACAAAAATTCCAAACATTGAGAGATAATTTCCCACTTGGAATGGTTCTATCAGTAGTCGACTTTGCAGAAAATTACTCCTTCATACATTAAAAGGAGATTCAATCAGAGTATTACTTTTCAAATAAAATCACTATTATGGTTCATGTGTGTTATCGACATGCACAATCATAATTGGATGGTGTTGAGAGTACAGATGAAGAATGAGCCATAAAGAAAGAATATCACTTTTATATTAGTGATGATAAAGAGCATGACACACTTTTTGTCCAACATTGCTTTACAATTTCTTATGAGAATTTGAGAAGCATGGGTGTAAAATTTGAAAATCATTTTGTATGGTCAGATGGATGTGTGGCACAATTCAAAATTTCACGGCCATTCTGTGCACTTTGTAGATATCATAAAATCTACAAAATACCACATGTTTGGATTTTTTTTAGAGTGGGCATGGAAAGGGTGAGCATGATGGAGCATGAGCTTGTATCAAACGAGCTTTAAGAAAGCATCAAATGAGTTATCCAAAAGATCGTATAGACAATGCACATGATGTTGTTGAATGGTGCAAGAAACACTTTGCATCAAATGTGGTCGACACATCTTCGAGAACAAACCGACACATTCCACATAGAATGTTTTAGGAGATATCGAGTATGTATAAATTACATTTTCAAAAATTTGAATTTATTTAAATTTAAAAATTATATATATACATGTCTATTCACATAATTTTGTTTTTGTACATGTATCTAGGTGTGGACAGAAGATCAATGCATAGATGCAAGAGGGTAGAAAAAAAAAGATCTTTGCATTGTGTTAGGAGTTCAGATAGTCACCATGGATGGACATTACACACAAGGGATTACTCTTGTTTTTGCACTAAGTGCATTGCAGGAAACTTTGATCATGCATGCAACAACCAAGAACTTGGATATATTGGTAATTGGGGTACAGTGCCACTAGTTGTTTCAGAAACATATGATGAAAATGAGGAAGAAATATTTGAAGACATTCCTTTGATTTCAATTGATTATGACCATCTATCAGGATTGGTTAGAAAGGGTACATGTGTAAGTTTTCAATAATTTAAATATTATATATATCTAGTTAATGATCTTTAAAGTCTAGAGACATTTCTATTTTTTTAGAAATTTTGTGTGTAAATTTGGTGTACAAGAGATGTTTTGGCAGTCATAGTAGAGCCTGGAAACATAGAAGGTGTTAGCTATTATTTATTGCGTTGCACAAAAGAGAGGAATAAGCTAATACAACATAAAACAAGTGATGGAATGTTATTTCCCATAGGTGAGTTTGAATTTAAAATTATATATACATCATGTTCACATGTGCACATTACATTATAAACATTAAATATATATTGTATGAACCTTGAGCACAAAAATGTTGTACATGTTCATATGTCTTACCAAGTAGGTTCATGTTTACCATGCAGATTTTGTTGTAGTGCAAGGGACATATCTAAAACAAATCAAATTTGTTCAACACGGGATTCATTTTGTTGACTATCAACCTGATAACAAGGTATATCAATATAATCACTTGATAATTGCTACCGCCCTACATCTTCATGCAGTTCCACATGCACATGGTCAAAGAAAATGGAGACTAGATAGTGAAGATCATCAAAAAATTCTACATGTTATTGAAGAGCGGGCTGAACCAAAATCTTTGACTTAGATTATATCCATGATTTTGAAGTTCACTTGTAACCCTATACATGTTGAAGTGAGAACTTATAGTAACTTTTACATAGTTGTAAATCATTTTGTGTAAATTACAATTATATGTACATATTTGTTCCATGGAATTCTTAAGATCAAGAATCTTTGATAGCATCATCTCTCACTTTTTTTGCTTGCATGTAAACCCATATATATGCTTTCAATACTTATTTGAAACCTAGTGAAGTTTTTTAAAATTGTTTTGCCTAAATTACAATTATATACAACTTATATTTGTTCCATCAAATTGTTCCATGGGCAATTATGTAAATTTTAAAATTAAGTATTATCTAATTATAAAATTATTGCAATATTTAAAACATAAATCAATGCAAAGAAAGACACTGATTCATGGCCACGGCAATGTTCCTCACTTTAACCTTCTGCTCCCACTTTATTTTGAACCTTTAAACCCTTCACCTTATTCGAAGCTCCTCAGTCGCGAACCCTAAACCTCTTTCACCACTTCCACTCCACTTTATCCTGGCTCCCACGAACCCGAACCTCTTCACTCCATTCACCTCTATTCCCTACCCTCTACCTTTAACCTTAAACCCTCAACAAAACGCGAACCCTCGTATTCTCTGGTCTTTCATTTACCCCTTCCCTTTCCATTCTCCTTTCATCGAGCCTTGCGCCCGAACCTTTGTACCATCGCACTCTACTTCCATCTTTATCTTTGATCCTTTGACTTTCTATCGACCCGAACCTCGAACCTTTCTTTACATCACTCGACCTCGAAGCTTTTTGACGGACGCGATGACATTTTTGACGAGTTTTTTTTGATTTTTGATTGACTCCTGACCTTATTGTCGGAATCTGACGGATTTTTGATTTTTCGATTCGGACTGAACTCTGAATCCTGGATTTTGATTTTGATGATTTTTGATTTATTCTGACCCTGGACGGATTCGACCGGAAAGTGATGATTGATGATGACGGATCTTTTGTCTGACTGGAGTTTTTTCCGATTTTTGTTCTGGATTTTGACGGACCAGAATCCTGACCCTATTTTATTGATGACGATTTCCGGACGCATTTTGACGGACCGGACCTTTATTTTTCCTACCCTCTCCCTCTCTTAGGTCTCTCTCTCTCTCACTGAAATATGCTAAATAATTTTTTGCCACAATTTTTACACAATAACCAACACTTAGCCAATTTCATTAGCATTAGCGCCAAAACCAAATCTCTATCAAAGAAACTCTAACCAAGAATGCACCCTAAAACTACTAAAGGGAGAGGGGCGGGCATATGGTTAGAGGATCCCTAGGATCTAAATAACTCAATACTGAAATTGATTACAACTGGAAAGTAAAAGGTATAACTCAATGCCAAGAATGTGCACACAAGATCCTTTTGAAGGTGAGGTGCTAACATATGGTGGAGTACTTATTGCAAAATTGAAAGAAATTAGGTAGTGAACCAGCCATAAAGATTTCCGGTCAACCACTTAAACAGTGGGGGGAAAGAACTACAAAACAAACTAATTCATCCACTGCGGTGAGCATCCACTCAATAGTGGGGATTCTCCACTTAACAATGGGTGATAAATGAAAGATTAGAATGTTCTTTTTCCACATTGGCGGTAAACCATCCAAGGGTTACAAAAATGAGAGATTAATATATAAAATTTGCAGCAAACTAAAGGACTGGAACATTACTACTATTTACAGTCTTACAATGCAAAACATTTGCAAGTAATAAGTGCCAAATACAATAATCTTTACAATGAAATCTGCTTCAAACTTCTGCAATGTTTTCCACTATATCTCCAATTACAAACATGGGAAAGAACTTGAAAGAAATATCGCAAAAAGTTGGAATAACCAGGTTTGATAAAGATAACCAACAAACTAAGATTTCTTACCAACAATTACCCATCACTATATTTTTCATATCTTCACCCAAAATTCTCCTATCTCCTCCAATTTGAATGCACATGAAACTTCCAATTGCTAGGCATCCAAGAAAAACACCAAGTAGCAAGGCACCAACAAATCCAAAGATGCCCAACACATAAATCAATGCAACTTATGAGGAAGTACGACCCTAGAAGAGGGCGATTTCCATAGAAAAATGATGGCTAAAAGATAAAATATGAAACTCTACCAATAGGAGCACCTTGAACATAGAAAAAATTGTAACAAATACCCATAATGATATAAAATTCTCTCAAAGAGTTGTAATTGAAATTCTACTTCAGCCATTGAAAAACCAACAAGATGAAAACTAAAAATTTCTCACCAAAACTCCACAATAATGCTCAATATGTACTTCTGGATGAAGCACACTCTTAATCCACCACCTAGGGAACCATAGTTTCAGGCCCGAAGAGTGGAGTAAATTTGCTAAGCTATCCCTTAGCCAGATTCTAGATTTCAAACCAGCAACATAACGTTATACTTTTTCCAAAGATAAAGAACTCTTCTCAAAGCTTCAATATATAAGCTTCAATTGGCAACTAAATCACTTCAAATTCCAAGAAGTTGAATCACTTCAACTTCTAAGAGGGATGCCACCTTTAAGTATTTTACTTTTTGAAATAATAAAACTTTATTCAACCTCCCTTTAGGTGTCCAACTTAATAATGCAATAATAAAGCATTTAATAAATCATTAAATGCACAATTGACCCCATAATGTCCCCTCTTTAAAAACAACACGAATTTATCACTCCTAGGTGTGGGGTACAACTGAGTAACATAAAATTGACTAAGTATAAACTTAGTCCATTGAGATAACCAAAGCCAAACTGAAACTAAAGGATAGCAAGATGACTTGAGCTAAATTGCTGATGATGCTACTACCAAATTTAGACTTACTATAAATAGCCAATGCCAAAAATAGTAAGTTCGCTTCAAAACCATCAAAAACCAAACTAAACAACTGAACTGCTGCTAAATAGATACTGCTTAAAGATATACTTGCTAAAAATAGAAAAATACTAAAAATAGTAATTTTGCACAACATCCTCTGAACGCCAACAGAGCAGTATCTGAAAGAGGAAACCCTAATTTTATGCTTCATCTTAGCCTACATATTTCCAGAAATAGGCTAAATCCTAATGAAAAGTGTATGGCCAAAATGGGGACATTACAGTTTGCCCTTCCCAAAATTTCTTGTCCTCAAGCAATTCCAATGCCATCCTGAAATCACCATGCTGAACCAAACTGAAACTGAATATGATCCTTGGGTCCCAAATCAACCTAGGTGAAAGATAACACATACTGACGTAAGCACTGCACTACTGGATGCCAACAAAAGAAATCAACAGATTAAAATTAAACTAAAATATCATGGGAATAAATTCTAAAAGACCATCATTGGCTTCATCATCTTCAACTGTTGAATAGAAAACCCAAGTGATACCAGGATTCCAAATCTTTCTTAGGAACACTGTTCCTCTAATCAATTGCACTACTCTGATTAATACAACTGAATACTCAAAGTGGACCAACATATCATGATCCACAAAAGACAATGCATCAAACATGTCAGTGCATGAGTCCCATATTAGTCTGTAGGACCTCCAAACCTTGCTATCATAATTCTGATCAACAACAAAAATATTTTCAAACATGCTTCTAAACCAATGCCAAACCAAGAGCAACGCTCCACACTACGTCCATGTCCAAGAGGATGCACAATGCTTCCTTTGAAGCAAACTAAATTCGCTGAAAGAACCCCAAGAAATATTCACATGTCTCACATCAAGAGTCTCAATTTGACAAATCAAATTAGCTAATAACTCGATGTCCCAAAAAGTAATGTATGAGTTGTCACCACAAAATTCACTGTCAACCATAAATGAACAACCCATACCTAAACTTTGACCATAGTGAATCATTCCCTTTCTCATTTGTGGCAGAAATTCAATCCAAATAGGAGGTGGAGAGGCCTGGAAATGAAGTAACCAGCTTTCTAAGAGGTCTGAAATAATCATCTTGAGATATGATTTTTGGAAAATCAGCATCCAAGAATACAAGCAACAGCTGCAACATAATAATTTTTCATCAAAATGAGCATAACTACTCATGAACCAAGCTGGTGGCACCTTTAGCAAGAGACCCCATGCCACCACAAACCAACTTCTAATCATATTTCCTTCCTAGAACACCAATTTATATCAGAAATAAAGAACCTATGACATAGAAAGAAGAAAGTAGCAAACATAAAACAGAATTTTTGACACTTATCTCTCCATCCAACCTTCTTTTTATGCATTCCATTCTTCATAAGAAAATAATTGAGATCCCAAATACTGATTTTCGATTGAAGACATTTCCCAACACATAAGAAAATGGTCACAACCACATTCTGAATATTATATGCTGGTGTATCCCCCATAAAATTTACAGTATTACCTTTTTGCCAAGTAATGCTAGGATCCCAAACTAATAGCCATGAAGAACCACTTCTCAAATAGAGAATTTTTCTCACATGAATCCTTTGATTTCTTCGTTCCATTTGCATTTCCACTTCTTGAAACTCCAAAAAGTATTCAACCAAACTTTGTTTGTTGAAGAGTTCAAATCCAAAATCTTGTGATATGACTTGCTGGAAAGATTCCATGAATCTTTCATCAAATACAATTCTGAAATCTATCACTCTAAGAGAAGATGGTGATGAACTAAAATCTAACAAGAGCCTCACAAGCATCGTCATTAAATAATGAATTAAACCTTCTTCAACATGCCAATAATCTCTCTGTTGATGAACGGTAAGAATGTCTTCATTTTTTTGTGATCCAAGAGTTACCAATTCTTGTTGAATGGTTACACTAGGAGTAGCAGTAGATTCAACTTCATGCAACTCACGTATTAATTCTCCAATGCTGGAGGACAAACTCAAATCCCCTTCTTCAGTAATCTTTGAATTAATTTCTTCATCATTTTCAAAAAGAGGATTTACATAAACCTTACTAGCACCTTCTTCATACAAGAGATTGTCAAAATCTTGAAAAACTTGAGAATTTGAATGTTTTGGTCTCTTAGGACAACATTCCAAATCATGTTTCTTGTATGAGATCAATCTCATCAATAATTTCTTGAAGCTCCTCTCCTCTTCTTTTGTTTTCTTGCTCCCATAAATATTGAATACCAGAAATATGATTCTCTGCTTCAATTAGAGTCTCATGCATTTCTTGCAACTTTTCTTTGGTAAGCTCATTCCACTCCAATGCCTTGTTAGCAATATTGGCCACTATGTCTTTGTCACGAATGATGTGCAAAAGACTAGATTTAATTTCCTCCAAGGAAAATTTAATGGACTTCATGTCATCAATAGAAATGCAACATACAACTTCTCCCCTAGGCACATCATGAATCAAATGTTCTACTTGCATATGAATTATATCAAGTTTTTTCAAAACTTGAATACCATTATCAGCAATGTGTGAACTTGAGTTGCAATCATTATATACTGGTTGAGATGATATAGAACAAGATAAAGATTTCAAAAATGGTTTGAGTTGTACTCCTCAACTTTTCTCACATGTGATGAACACTCTTCATCATTCCATCCATAGTGCCTTCCAATTCCTTAGCTTTTTGCCTTAGCTTGATTTCTAGTGAAGAGAAATCTGCCTTATAACTACTAGAAGCTTCTCCTTCCATGTTGTATTCTACACATGACTCAAAAGAATTGATCAAATAAGCTTTGAAGTGGGAAGAGACTTCAACTTCCTCTTTCTTCTTCTCCTCCTTGACTTGACTTTCAAACCAGCATTCTCTGGAATTGTGAAGAAGAAAATTGCTGATTGAACACATATCTTCAACTAACCGAACTTCTCCTTCATTTGGATCTGCACTTATGGCCTCTTCATGCATCTTTGTTTCAAATTTTGTTTCCAAAAGTTCTTTCTTTGAATCTTCAACATGAGGCTTCTTAACACAAGTCAACTCACTGTTCTCCTTTGTAGAAAACAAGAGTACCTCACTAGTCTTCAAGGCTTCCATTGATACATTACATTCTTCTACAGAATGCTTGGGTAAGTGCAAATTCATGGATACCCCTTGAACTTTTGCAATGTCTTCAAAGGGATTCCAACTTTCATCCTCCTCTTCAGCTTCAAAAATATCCTCTTTATTTTCAATAGTTTTCTTCAAAAGTGGTTTAACTTATCTTCACATTGACTGAAAATTTCTTTAACTAACAAATCAACAGTGGGAGAAATCTGCTCTTCACATTTATAAGCATCCAAGAGAAGAGTTTGGACACTTTCAGGAAGACTATCAAATTATTTAATTGTAGCAATTAGAACATTCATGACAGTTGCAAGCATACTCTCTTCTTGCTCACCTCAAGTCAAGGTGAAAAGATAATTAAACAAGTGATAAATCTGATTCTCCATCTCCAATTCTATCAATAAGATGCAAGCACTAACTTCAGAAAATGTCTTTAAAATAGTTGCTCTTCTTGAAAACAAGCTACTACCAATTTCATCAAAATCTTGAAAACTTTCCACTATCATATTTAATACGATCTTCATAGTTTCATCATCATAGGGAAACTAGGGAATTACAATTCTTATTATCTCCATGAAACAAGAAGAAATCAACAACTTGGTTTCTTCATCAGGATGCCCCAACCAATAGGGTTGATTCAAGGAATTCACTGCAGGAGCTAGTGCCAACTCCATTTTCTCTAAAGGTGATGGCTTCACTTGTCTCAAACATTTTTCTAACAAATGAAGAATGTTCTCTTCATTTTCTCTTGACTGAAATTCTTTCCCAAGTCTCTTTCCAACCATATACAGTGCCTCTACCAATTTCATATCTTCTTCATTAGCCATGCCTAACTACCAACTTCTGGATACCACAAGGAGCTGAACTAGAATCTGTTCTGACATTTGGTGTATTACCGAAGATATTTGTCAATCAACTACCTAAACATGAAGCTTTGATCACAGGAGGGCAGGATCTTCTGCTCTGATACCACTGAAATATGCTAACCAATTTTTTGCCACAATTTTTACACAATAACCAACACTTAGCCAATTTGATTAGCATTAGCGCCAAAACCAAATCTCTATCAAAGAAACTCTAACCAAGAATGCGCCCTAAAACCACTAAAGGAAGAGGGGCGGACATATGGTCAAAGGATCCCTAGGATCTAAATAACTCAATACTGAAATTGATTACAACTAGAAATAAAAGATATAACTCAACACCAAGAATGTGCACACAAGATCCTTTTGAAGGTGAGGTGCTAACATATGGTGGAGTACTTATTACAAAACTGGAAGAACTTAGGCAGTGAACTAGCCATAAATATTTCTGCTCAACCACTTAAACAGTGTGGGGAAAGAAGTAAAAAACAAACTAATTCATCCGTTGCGGTGGGCATCCACTCAATAGTGGGGATTCTCCACTTAACAGTGGGTGATAAATGAAATATTAGAATGTTCTTTTTCCACACTGGCAGTAAACCATCCAGGGGTTACAAAAATGAGAGATTAAAATATATAAAATTTGTGGCAAACTAAAGGATTGGAATAGTACTTTTGTTTATAGTCTTACAATGCAAAACATCTGCAAGTAATAAGTGCCAAATACAATGATTTTTACAATGAAATCTACTGCAAACTTCTGTAATGTTTTCCACTATATCTCCGATTACAAACATGGGAAAAAACTTGAAAGAAATATTGCAAAAAATTGGAATAACCAGGTTTATAAAGATAACCAGCAAAATGAGATTTCTTACCAGCAATTAGTCATCACTATATTGTTCATATCTTCACCCAAAATGCTCCTATCTCCTCCAATTTGAATGCACATGAAACTTCCAATTGCTAGGCATCCAAGAAAAACACCAAGTAGCAAGGCACCAACAACTCCAAAGATGCCCAACACAGAAATCAATGCAACTTATGAAGAAGTACGACCCTAGAAGAGGGCGATTTCCATAGAAAAATGATGGCTACAAGATAAAATATGAAACTCTACCAATAGGAGCACCTTGAACATAGAAAACATTATAACAAATACCCATAATGATATAAAATTCTCTCAAAGAGTTGTAATTGAAATTCTACTTCAGCCATTGAAAAACTAGCAAGATGAAAACTAGAAATTTCTCATCAAAACTCCACAATAATGCTCAATATGTACTTATGGATGAAGCACACTCTCAATCCACCACCTAGGGAACCATAGTTTCAGGCCTGGAGAGTGGAGTAAATTTTTTAAGCTATCCCTTAGTCGGATTCTGGATTTCAAACTAGCAGCATAATGTTATATTTTTTCCAAAGATAAAGAACTCTTCTCAAAGCTTCAATATATAAGCTTCAATTGGCAACTAAATCACTTCAAATTCCAAGAAGTTGAATCACTTCAACTTCCAAGAGGGATGCCACCTTTAAGCATTTTACTTTTTGAAATAATAAAACTTTATTCAACCCCCATTTAGGTGTCCAACTTAATAATGCAATAATAAAGCATTTAATAAATCATTAAATGCACAATTGACCCCATAATTTCCCTTCTTTAAAAACAACATGAAGTTATCACTCCTAGGCATGGGGTACAATTGAGTAACATAAAATTGACTAAGTATAAACTTAGTCCATTGAGATAACCAAAGCCAAACTGAAACTAAAGGATAGCAAGATGACTTTAGCTGAATTGTTGATGATGCTACTGCCAAATTTAGAATTACTATAAATAGCCAATGCCAAAAATAGTAAGTTCACTTCAAAACCATCAGAAAGCCAAACTAAATGACTGAACTGCAAGGGATTGAACTGCTGCTAAATAGATACTGCTAAAATATAGACTTGCTAAAAATAGTAAGTCTGCACAACATCCTTTGAATGCCAATTGAGCAATATCTGAAAGAGGAAACCCTAATTTTCTGCTTCAGCTTAGCCTACGAATTTTTGGAAATAGGCTAAATCCAAATGAAGAGTGTATGGCCAAAATGGGGACATTACACTCACTCACTCAAGTTCCTTCTATCTCGAGCTCCCCTCTACCCTCTACCCTTAACCCTTAAACCCTAAACGGGTCTTAAACTCTATACCCTCTATCTATCTCCCACTCCCTCCCTCTCCCTCTCTCTCTCTCCCCTCTACCCTTAACCCTTAAACCCTAAACCCTTGTACCCTCTACCTCTCACTCACTCCTATCTCTAGATCCTCTCTACCCTCTACCCTTAATCCTTAAACCCTTAAACCCTCTCTCTCTCTCTCTCACTCACTCACTAATTCTATCTCGGAAATTCTCTCCCTCTAATTCCTTAACCCTAAACCCTAAACCCTTATAATTTCTACCTCTCACTCAATTCTATCTCTAGGATCCTCTCTACTCCTCTACCCTTAATCCTTAAACTCCTTAAACCCTCTCTCACTCACTCACTAATTCTATCTCAAGCTCCCTCTCTCCTCTCTACCCAAGTAACCCTTAAACCCTAAACACTTGTACCCCCTACCCTTTATCTCTCTCCCACTCCCCCTCTCTCTCTCAAGTCTCTCCCTCCTGCACCCTCTCCCCTCTACCCTTAACCAGGTTAAACCCTAAACCCTTGTACCCCTCAATTTCTATCTCTCTCACTCATTCACTCCTTCTATCTCGAGCTCTCCTCTAGCCTTAAACCCTTAAACCCTTACTCCCTCCCTCCCTCCCTCTCTCTCTCTCAAATCTCTCCCTCCTACCCTCTCCCTCTCTCGCGTCTCTCTCTCTCTCTCACTCACTCAAGTTTGTTCTATCTCGAGATCCCCTCTATCCTCTACCCTTAACCCTTAAACCCTAAATGGGTCTTAAACCCTGTACCCTCTATCTGGGTATGTGCAAGATCATGATGGGCCAAAAAGTGGCAATATGATGGGTATATATAGGGTATGTGGCTGGTGAATTTTTTTTAACCCAAAATTGATGAAACGAAAAATATTTTTAAAGGAGATTCTTAGCTTTCCACCAATATAAAATATGCTTTATTTTGAATTTAATAAATTATTATTATTTATTTTCTATTTGAATTATGACTAAAATCTTGATTGATAGGTTGATTGAAAAACATCTATATCTTTCAAATGTATCACATTTTTGAATCATAAACATACACATTCTATGCTTTGTATACTATATGTGATCAAAAAAAAATTGAATTTCATGAATTTTTGACCAGTTATGGTTAGACATAATGAAGCTTTTATATTTTTAAAAAGTTGTAATAAAAATTTCATAACTAATTATTTACATTTTGGAAAAAATTACAAAAATATGCATCACATCTTATTACGAGTCCTCTACCCATATCTAAAAAATCTTATAAAAAAAATATTATCATTCTTTATTGTGGTCAGGTGTAATGACAGACACCTTCTTATTTTTTCCTGAAATTTAAGTACTATTGCATTGAAATTTCAAATTTCATCACAAATTTCTTTAAAAAAATAAACCTAGTAGTTTAGAAACTAAGTTCAATTTTCTCCAAATTCTATTGTTACATATTTTTGAAATAATATAGATAACTTATTCAAACTTTTATGTCAAGTTTCCTAACTCTACTTTTTTAAATTTTACGCCACTTAAGGGCCTATTTTTTCCATGATGATCCCAGACATGCCTATATCTCTCCCACTCTCCCTCTCTCTCTCTCTCTCAAGTCTCTCCTCCTCACTTCACTCTCCTCTCTCCCCTCTACCCTAACCCTTAAAACCCTAAACCCTTGTACCTCTAATTCCTTTTATCTCTCTCCCACTCCCCTCTCTAGTTTATCCCTCCTAGACCCACTCTTCATCTCTCTCTCTCTCTCACTCACTCCTATCTCTAGATCCTCTCTACCCTCTACCTTTAAGCCTTAGACCCTGGCTCTCTCACTCACTAATTCTATCTCG
Organism: Sequoia sempervirens; assembly: GCA_007258455.2. Taxonomy (NCBI): domain Eukaryota; kingdom Viridiplantae; phylum Streptophyta; class Pinopsida; order Cupressales; family Cupressaceae; genus Sequoia; species Sequoia sempervirens. Next base: position 1,507 of record VDFB02269322.1, on the reverse strand, counting down.
AGCTCCCCTATACCCTTAACCCTTAACCCTTAAACCATAAACCATTCTACCCTCTACCCTTTATCTCTCTCCCACTCACCCCCCTTTCTCTCAAGTCTCTCCCTCCTACCCACTCTCCCTCTCTCAAGTCTCTCTTTCTCTCACTCACTCCTATCTCTAGATCCCCTCTACCCTCTACCCAAGTAAGTAGGTTAAACCCTTAAACCCTCTCTCTCTCACTCACTCACTCCTTTTGTCTCGAGCTCCCCTCTAGCCTTAAACCCTTAAACCCTCTCTCACTCACTCACTCACTCCTATCTTGATCTCCCCTCTAGCCTTAAACCCTTAAACACCCTTTCTCTCACTCACTCACTCCTATCTCGAGCTCCCCTCTAGCCTTAAACCCTAAACCCTTAAACCCTCTACCCTCTATCTCTCTCCCACTCCCTCCATATCTCTCTCTCAAGTATCTCCCTCCTACCCTACGCTCCCTCTCTCTCCCACTCCCTCCATATCTCTCTCTCAAGTCAATGATATGGGCCTTCCGTAAAATTTTCCAGCCATAGCTGCCATTCTCTCCAGCTGAAAAAATCCATGCAGGTATTAAAAAAACATAAGAATAGTTAAAGAAGACCCATAAGCACAAAGCTAACGAATCTTCAACTTCACTGCTCAGGTGGTTTAAAGCATGAGAACAAAATAACCTTTTGGGTCTCTAAATCTTACACAGTATATGATACAAAGCAATTTCATCATGGTGGGAAAATCACTGCACTAAAAATATTTCTAGAGAGAATAAAATCCAGGAGGTTTGTAGGGTTGTAAATACATTAGAATTAGAATAGGTACAACTAAAAAAGGAGTGACTCATAATCATTTTAACCACAATTTTCATTTGAGAATACAAAAATATGGAATATGCATCATTAAATTAGTTAGGTTGTGCAAGTGGACCTCATCTTTCAACTGAATATTCTCAATATGTAGTTGCTGCTCTTGAAGACTGATTTATGCAATAACAACAGGTCCTCCACAGTTGGTGCATATGGGATTTCTGAATTTGCTGAGGAGTATGCATGTGATAGCACTTCTTTTTGGGATGGTTATCTTCCTACTCATCACCAGATCCATTCCCTTCCATGTTGTCACTGCCAGACCTGCTCTCATACTCTTCATCTCTCTGTAGATCCCAAGTCGAGACTCTCCACCACTATTGCCAAACATGTCTCCTTTTCCTTCCAAGCTACTTGTCTATCTAACAATGCCCATCATAAATATATACTTACTTATATCTATAAACAAACAAAATTCCCCTAAGCAAATCAAATTAATACGCATTTCCACATCAATACCCATGTTTTTATGATTTCCAGTTGAAGAGAACACCTACTAGCGTCAAGGAGAGCTTGGGTGCAGAGCTATAGATGTTCATGTTCATATTAGACCTTGGTTGAGGGGCAATGAAACAAGGTTGTGCCATTTCAATATTGTTAGATGAGATCTCAGAGAAAAACCTTTTGTTTGAATC